>JAXCGZ010000474.1:2500-5000 GCA_037179515.1 Halocaridina rubra | reverse complement strand
GAAGAAAAATAAGAAGACGAACGACCTTTGCTTCAAAAGCAAGTTAGCGTTGTCGTTAAGCGAAAGGGTAAAAGAGAAATCCAGAGGTCAAAGGTCACTGAAGATCAGGGCTCAAAGGTCATGGAGATGACTCCGCCCCTTTTGGAAATTTTAATCTACGATATTCAATTATTCTTTTATTTCAAACGTGGCACCTGTGAACAGAAAAAAATCACAATCTTTGCCAATAAGGAAAGTCGCATGTAATTTAAATAAAATATCAGGGTTTACATATACACGCACATGGCTAGGTTTAAATTGGTTATGTTGGGTTTGACAATGGGGTTGAGTTGCGACTTTTTCTGTGACTTTATTTCCTATTACTTTTTTTGGCGGCTTTTTAGTAACAATTATTTCCGTGACATTCTTCTATGACGTTTTCTGTGAATTTTTCTTGAACATATTTTACTCTGGAAAACTTCTCTGTGACTTATTGAGAGAGAGAGAGAGAGAGAGAGAGAGAGAGAGAGAGAGAGAGAGAGAGAGAGAGAGAGAGAGAGAGAGAGAGAGAGAGAGAGAGAGAGAGAGAGATGTGTATGTGTGCGTGTATATATATAAATATATAAATATATATATATATATATATATATATATATATATATATATATATATATATATATATATATATATATGTATACACACACACACACACACACTATATATATATATATATATATATATATATATATATATATATATATATATATATATATATATATATATATATATATATATATATATATATATATATATATATATATATATATATATATATATATATATATATGAGGAATTGTATATGTATGTATGTGTATATATATGTGTATATATATATATATATATATATATATATATATATATATATATATATATATATATATATATATATATATATATATACATGTGTGTGTATGTGTGTATGTGAGTGTGGTTACCTGTCCACAGAAATTCGACCACAAATATATTTGCAAGTTCTAAACTACACGGTACATGAAACAGCATGCAGCTGGGGGTAGGGGGTGGGGAGTGAGTTAAGGAATCGATAATTGGACCTCTTAACTCTAGAAACACATATTGCGACATACCATCGCATGACTAATGTCAATTACTTCAATAAGTCAAATTATTACCTTGCTAACTCCCCAACAAATCATAAATACAAGCATTTGAGAGGACTTCCAGCCACAATGATTAATTATTCCATTTTTCACCTTTTAAATTTTTTCCTTTATTTATATAATTCATGTAAATATTGACGCATTTCTTCATTTATATATGTATTTCTATGTATCTTTTTATTTTTTCAATTATTTATTTTAATTCTAATTACCCACATATATTATATAAAAGCATCGAAGCCGATTGCACTTATCACGATTATAATTTTTTTTTCTTAAATTTTCAATTTATTTTTATTTTATTCGCACGTTTTAGCACATTGAACGGGCACAGATTTTTTTTTTTTTGGGGGGGGTTGTCATGTGATGAAGCGGTGTGGGTAAATCCATCCGCGGCTATTAGACCTCACCACACGGCAGAAGGCCCTTACCCACTTACCCTGTGGATGACCCAAGGAGGGTGGGTGAGGGAGGCTGTGATGCTATTTTATCCCAAAGGAACTAAGAGGAGTGATAGAGGTTTATTAGCTTCTGTTGAATGTGTGTGCTTTGACTAGGCCACCCTCTTATAAGAGTGACTGAGGCCACTGTATATGCATTTTTTTTATTTAGTTAATAAGTAAGTAGTCTCCGTGGCAAAATGGTAGCGTCCGCGACTCTGAGGCGGCAGGTCGAGGGTTCGCGCCCCGTCACAGACTGAGGTTAGTAAGGAATACACTCAGGGTAACGATTACATCTGCCAAAACAAGTCCTTCGCAAGAAGGCAACCGTCCTAGCCCTTAATTGAAATGGGAGTTCGTGACGTAAAACCGAAAACCAAAACCAACAAGTAAGAGAAAGGGCTTACCATTAGACATGTAAATTATGGTACCATTGGTCATGACTAAATGCTTCCATCATTGGCCTCCCATTTCCATGTTATTATGCTTACCTATTGTTGCACCTGATCCTAAATAAATATGTTTCATCAATAACCCAAATTTCTTAAAGGTATATTCAAAATACCTGCTAAATAAGCAGTGGCGAGGAAACGGCGAAAAAACGCCTCTGCTGTCCCATCACATCCTTTTCATGACCTAGTGAATATTATTTTGTCAAGGGAAGAGATGGGGTCCAACTCAGGTCCTTTGAAAGGTAGCCCAGTTCTTACCAGACTGAACCAGGATGTATGTTTATGACATATTCCACGAATATATTAACAAAAGCGACTATTTTAATAATAATAATAATAATAATAATAATAATAATAATAACAATAATAATAATAATAACAATAATAATAACTAGTGTATAAAGTAACAAATAGCGAAACAATAATAATAATAATAATAATAATAATAATA
>JAXCGZ010000473.1:57500-60000 GCA_037179515.1 Halocaridina rubra | reverse complement strand
TTAATTTATTTAGAAGCTACATAGTTCCTCTAGGCCTCAATGCCCGTCCCCTTAACATAATGCTATCTGTATGGGCGCCAACAATATTCTTCTCCCCTCGCAAACTGTTCAACCCTCTTTATCACCTCGGGTCAGACTCTTGGTTATGCCTCCACCAATAGGCTTTCAAAAATGGGGGTAAAACCCAGCCGAACTTTGGGCTTAGTTTCTATAACGAAGAAAGCCACTTGAGGCTTCTAGCCTGCTCATGGGACATTCATGGGCGTGAGCTATGCGTGACAGCAATGTAATATGTTCCCATTTCCTCCTATCATTGACCGTACCTTATTTACTTGGTATTCACATCCCAATGAACTAATATAACATATGGCAGTACGGTATTTGACTCAACTTCAGGTGATAGGTTGCTAATTCCCCACTTTTCTCCTGTTTTCTGTATGTATATGAGGAAAAGTAATAAACTTTAAAGTACTATGTATCCCAAAATTTCTTTCAATTTCCTTAAAGAGCCATATACATTCATATATTCATAATATTCACGTGTCTCTCGTGAAATAGAATCATATATGTATATATATATATATATATATATATATATATATATATATATATATATATATATATATATATATATATATATATATATATATATATATATATATATATATATATATATATATAATAACGATAATATGAATTCTCGTTCAATGAGTCTATTAAATTTAATGGGAGGTAGACAAAACGACTGTATCTGCGACATTAAGGCTGGATGAGCATCCTATCACCACGTAGAGGTCTGTCACGTTCTCAGACCAGATCTCTATCGCTGCACTAATGTGGTTTCCCAAATATATATATATATATATATATATATATATATATATATATATATATATATATATATATATATATATATATATATATATATATATATATATATATATATATATATATGTATATAATAAAATAAACACATTAACATATGTGATAGCATGAATCTTACTATACCTCTGTCCAGGACCTTCAGTGGTGTAGTTAATTGCGCCTTGGCACAGTAATTATGTATTTTAAGTTTGAGTCCTGGTCAGGGATGATATTCGACTATGGTTTCACATATGTTAATGTGTTTATTTGATTACTGTTCATGCCTATATAGCTGGGATTTGAATTAAATGCGAAAAACGAAACTACGAGTGAGGTTATGAGATGCTATAATATGAATAATGAGGAATGCAGAAAGCATGAGTTCTTTTCTAGTATAGCAGTTAGCTGTAAGGATTTCATCTTCTATAGACCTTCAGTGGTGTAGTTGATAGCTACTTGACACAGGAATTATGTGTCTTAGGCTCGAGTCATGGTCAGGGGCAAAATATTATTCATATATATATATATATATATATATATATATATATATATATATATATATATATATATATATATATATATATAGATAGATAGATAGATAGATAGATAGATAGATAGATAGATAGAGAGATAGATAGAGAGATAGATAGATAGATATATAGACAGAATGAAAGAGACAGACAGACAGACAAACAGGCAGGTAGAGACATGCATACATGCAAGAACAGACACACAAAAGGACACTATCTTGCTTTTATCATGGATAAGCTCTCATTTGCCATAAATATAAATCTTACTTGTGAGATCCGTTTTATGAAAAGGAACCTATTATTGGACCAAATCCCCTTTAATATATATCCTTCATTTTCCCTTAAAGGAAAGGGATTAGGTTCCCCAACGTCACCTCCCCTCTCCTGTCAGCAGGAACTCGGGGTCAGATAGACGGCACCGACCCTTATAGGAATTTCTATGCGAGTTGGAATCTGGAATTTACGTGGGTACTGGGAATAAGGATCTGAAGCTTTCAAGGGGTAGTGGGAATGAAGGTTTTTTAGGAGTTTGGAAATGGAAAATATAATTTGCATATTTTTTTAAACTGCTGCTGAGAGCATTGTTTTTTAATTATACATAAATATCAAAATAGATACGTACATTATACATACATATGTGCATTCACTCACATGCACAAACACACATGCACACACACATACACACACACACACACATACATACACATATATATATATATATATATATATATATATATATATATATATATATATATATATATATATATATATATATATATATATTCTTTATTTAAATATTCAAATATCTCTAATGTAAAACCTCAAACGGAGCATTTCTCATCTGGCTGAGGCAAGCACCACAAATATGATCATTATGCGAGCATTTGGAAGTAATTTTTACCATTTTCTGATAAAAAGTTGATAAGAGAGCAAGAGAGGAGCATATGCACCTCTATCCTAGTGCCTGAACTCATGAAGTGATAAATTCATATAACGTCATTCAATTTTATTGACGTATTTATTACGTCTGCTGAAATAGCAGGGTTAGTGAGAGACCCAAGCGGGGGGGGGGGGTGATTTTAGCATCTTTTTGTCCATAAGGATCT
>JAXCGZ010000473.1:40000-50000 GCA_037179515.1 Halocaridina rubra | reverse complement strand
ATTAGAACAGTGTTCTCGAATGCTTGAGTTTACTGGAGCTGACAATGGTTTTCCAGTAAGACAAGATGACCCGTGGTGTTCTTGGTATCTAACCAATACACATTTCTTAGTTGAGCCAACATATGCTAGTTGGCATTTGGGGCAGTTAAATTGGTAGACTACCATCGAACAAAACGAGTCAGGTAACTTGTCCTTATGGATTACATAATTTTTAAGTTTATGGTTGTTATAAAATAAACTGAATAGTTTAATATGAGGGTAGTATCTGTAAAAAATTATAGCTAATTGTTTTTTTAGGTAATTATTTAAATTATTATTAAAGTAGGGCAATTTTATGTACATCTGCATCTTTTTGGGACCCTCTTTTACAAGTTTGGGGCAGAAAATCTTATTAAGAAAATTTCTAAGATGTTTATAGAATATGTTGGGTGGATATCCATTTGCAACAAAGAAACCAAGTAGGAAATCTATTTCATTGTGAAAATTAATATAAGTAGATGATAATCTAGATGCTCTGTCTAACAATGTACAAAATGAATTATGTTTAAAATTTTCATAGGAACAGCTTATGAAATTTACGCCAAGACCAGTCTGTATATGCTTATATCTAACTCGTTATTTTGTCTCATAATTAGCATATCTAGAAACGATATTTTATTATCATTCTCTACCTCCATTGTAAACTTTATTTTATTGTGTTTGTCGTCCATATAGTCAAAAAACTTTTGGGCATGTCCTTGTTTTCTAAAGATCACAAACGTATCATCAACGCATCTTTTATAAAAAGTAGGTTTGAACTCTTCAGGACAATAATTTAACCAGGATGTTTTATGAAAATATAAAAATATGTTAGATAATGTAGCAGATTGTCACTGAATAAGAAGTATGAGTCTCCCACAGCTAAATTCAGCATTTTCTTGAACAACAATCGGTCCATGCCCCGAAAACTATTATCATTCTCATACATCAGATTCGTAGCGACGTCTACAGCTTCACTAACAGGTACATTAGTGTAGAGTGACGTGATGTCAAGGCTAACAATGAATGCATCATCATCTAATCTTAAGTGTTTCACGTATTTGAAAAAATCATATTAATTCGACAATGAGTAATTGTTCATAGTGAGATGTTTTAGATGAGGTACGAGAAATTTTGATAAATTATAATTAAAAACCTTGAATGATGAGAGTACAGGACGGAAGGGAATATTCACTTTGTGCAATTTTGGTAATCCATACATAATTCCTGGATTGGAGCCTGATGCATGTATTGATCTGTATTCCTTATCTGATATGCATTTCTTTTGATATATTTGTTTTGAAAAACTGTTAAGTTTATCCTCCAGTAAAACAATTTATTTTTCATTGCATTTACATTAGTAATTCTTTCAAATGTCGCAGTATCATTCAAAATTGCACCCATTTTATTCAAATAGTCCTCCTTGTTTAAAATAACCACTCCTCTGCCTTTATCTGGTTTGCAAATTACAATATTTTTGTCTTGTCTAAGTCGCTTGAGTAACATAAAATCAGGTTTGCTAAACAAGCTATTTCTTACATCTGAATTATTTCGGGATTTATTTAAAATATCATTGTGGAGGACTTTTATACTGGCAGTTACTTCTTCAAAGGTATAGTTTTCTCCAATAGGTTGTGGTTTCAGTCTATCTAATAACAACTCAGAGAAGATGGTTAACTCAAAATTAGATTTTTTTGGCTGGAAGACAATGATCTAAACCCAAAGAGTTTATATAAATTTTAATTTTTTTACAACTATAATTGTGTTTGATTAGAGTAACTGTTCAAGTATATATTCATTTTCAATCTTTCATAGGTACATGATTATGAACACAGTGGATGTGTGAATCATTGTTTTGTGATGTATTAAAAGGAGATTAAATAAATTAAATATGTTCTACGATGTTTGCTCGGACCGTTCTTGCCATTCAATTTATTATAAGACTAAGATTTCCTAGAGACAAACGGTTATCAGATATAATGGGTGAAAATTATAATCAAGCGTATATATATATATATATATATATATATATATATATATATATATATATATATATATATATATATATATATATATATATATATATATATATGACATTAAGAGCTATATGATTTCTGTCACATAATTTCATATGAATAATCAAAATAAAATAAAATATACCATATGTGAAGAAAATAAAGACAATCTTTTGAAAAATAATATAAATTTTAACATTAACATACGCAAAGAAGAAATTAAAACTAGATAAATAAAACGACGGGATAATCTGTCAAAAACGTATTCATAAAATAAATAAGGAAAGCATGACAAAACTATAAAACTAAAAGCTGCAATATGACAATTATATTAAATAAACTCAATATATTAAAAGCCATAAATAAAAACGACAAAAACACATGAATGTTGCATACAAAAAGGTAATCACACTAATGTAAAATTGAAAACTTAATTTTTTTCAGTAATAGCTTCTCATATCCATGTTTCATCAAATTCTTATTTCTCTTAGTAAGATGAGGTTTGTTTTAAATAATAATAAAAAAAAATAATACATGAGCCCTGTTAGATTGGCCTCTTTGCCCTTCCTGAAACTTCGAGATCATCGAAATTCTTTTCCATTATAGACTCCACACACATAACTAACTATAAACTGACTTATCTTGCTAATTTGACAAAGATCCTCTACATGAGGGACGCAATTAGCATTTACTCTTTGTCCTATGTGGTTTATGAGAGACTATTTAATCTGTACAAGTATTTTAAGGTGTAAAACTCTTTACCTCTGGTTTGAGAGTCAAGCGCTTTAACCACTGAGCTTCCCTGGGGTGGATAAAACTCTTGACCTCTGTGGTAAGAGTCAAGCGCTTAACCCACTGAGCTTCCCTTGGGTGGATTGTAGTATGCAAAAATACTAAATCTTCAAGTTATCTATCTTGGGTATGTATTGACTGGTTATGTACTAAGCTGCAACACCATATGACTAGTATTCAAGAAAGTCTTTTATTCCTAGAATAATATTTTTTTAAGTTGCCACAGAAAAAGAATTGGCTTCAGTTACTACATTTAAAGGACTGGCAAGTCACTGCTAGAATTAACTGCATCATGAGTGAAAATAGGTTATGTCTATGCAGGCTCTAACACACCTCAAGTCAAAGAAATTTATGATAAGTAATTTTAAATAAAGAGATTATGATAATATGACTGGCTAATTTTCGCCACCTACAGAGTCGAGGATTACCTCAACAAGGTCTTCCCTGGAAGATTGCCACTTTATGCTCGTCTGCATGAATGCTGTATGTGCTATATTATAAGAGAGAGAGAGAGAGAGAGAGAGAGAGAGAGAGAGAGAGAGGAGAGAGAGAGAGAGAGAGAGAGAGAGAGAGAGAGAGAGAGAGGAGAGAGAGAGAGAGAGAGAGAGAGAGAGGAGAGAGAGAGAGAGAGAGAGAGAGAGAGAGAGAGAGAGTGCACGAATATTAGAATGTACTATGTTCTTATCAATAAGTGACTTGATATAAGTTAAGAATATGAGATCATGTGTTAAGTTCTGATTGGAGACGTCCACGGTCCCTGCTGAAATTATGCATTTATAGACCTCTTCACAAGTTATTACAATTGAGAGTTTTGAGAGAATGATGATTAGTTCCTGAAGACCAGCTGCATAACTTAGAAAATAATAGAATAAAATATTCTGAAGCATCTCTTACAATAATACAAAATCATTATTCTATGATAAGAAGTTTCTGAGCATTGTCAAGAGCCTTACCTATAGCAACTCATGAAAAAAAAAGATTATCTTAAAATGAAAAGACATTATAAGTCAGAGTACAGAGAAGCTAGAAATGGTCAACAGGGCTATTGAATCAAATGCTGTAACTAGTAAAAATAGATCAGTATCTCTTACAATATCAAGAAATCATTATCCTACAACACACTTAATAAGAATGTATGGGAGGTCTGAAAGAGAATATGCTGTTTCTCGAGGAATCATTTACGAACATGAAAATTTTCCTTACAAAGACAAGACATTATTATCTTACGATGCAAATTTTCTGAATATAGGAAGTAATGTTGAAGCCAATAACTAGATAAAAGCCTAAGTATCTCTTCTATTAACAATACTTTATTATTCTGCAGTGAAGAATGAGTGAGAATTGCCAGGTATTCATACACCGAATGCTGTAACTATGACAAAATTAAACCATAAAAAGCTTAATTTTACTTTATTATTAATATTATTGTTAAAATTTTTATTACAGTATTATTATTTTCTAGGAAACCATTATTTAATTTAACAGTATGTATTACCCTCTTACTTATTAGTTCAATTATATATCTACTTATAAGTTACTTTTACTTTGTATAAGAATAACCATTGTACAAAAATGGAAAAAATTTTTTTTGCGTGTTTGTTTGTTTTCTATTTTTGAGAATGACCATCAGTTCCTGAAGACCAAAACCTTTGACTAGCAAAAATAATGAGAAAAATACTGAATCTTCTTTTCTAATTACACTAAATCCCTTTCCTACTCATGAAGCTCATCAGATAAGTAGATGAACTTTTATTTCTAAGAGGAAAAAAAATTTTGGTGAAAAGAGGCTGTAAAATAAATTGCAAAAATAAAACTAATGAGACTGAATTTACTGGCATGATTTGTAAAAGAAGAGTTCATGCCAAATTTCTTACTGACATTAAGAATATGGGAAAATCTCTAACTAATGCTGTAATTAGGAATTAAAAGACCTTTAATTCTTGATGAAAATAGGAAGATAGGTTCATAATTTAAATCTTGATGAAAATAAGACACAGATAACCTATATTTCTTGCTGCAAATAGAGAGAAAGGTAGACCTCTAATTCTTGCTAAAAATAGGAAGAAGACATAATTCCATTTAATAACAAGAAGACAAAACCTTCTAATTTTTTATGTAAATAGGATGAAAGGAAGGACTAATTCTGTTTGAAAATAGAAGGAAACATCGATCCTTCGTATTTAAAATAGGAAGAACGGAAGAACGATAGTTCTTGTCATATACAGGTTGAAAGGAACGTGTACAATTCTCGTCAAAAAGATCGAATGGAAGATCTATAAGTCTCACTGAATACAGACAAAATGAAAATTCAGTGACTACTATTTTTTATGTCTAGTTTAAACTATGAATAAAAGAACTACTTATTTTTTGTAAACATAAATATATTGGTAAACTGTAGAATTATGGGTCTGACTTAAACAAGAAGAATGGAAGACCCGTAACGACTTGTCTATGGGTAGTATAGATAAATCTAATGATATTCTCGTATATGAAGATACTCCATATGCAAATGAAATCGATGAAGACATCCTTATGCTTTATCTCCCGCTTGGGCTCTTAATGCATGTCGTTCAACCTGTACCATGCTTTTTCCATCAGTATATGCACTGCACCTGCTAATGCAACAGGGCTAGGAAACTATACACACAACTATTATATAATGCACACTCATAACATGACTGCTAAACTTTCTTTTTTTTCAGCAACAGAATACGGCTCGCTAGAAAACTGGGCATCTTGTACGGTAGACTGGCTTCTACACCATCAATGTGTATTTTATTACCATTTACAGATAATATTAAAGTAAGGTAATTATGGGATGGGCGTACTTGTTATGTCATATACTAAATACCGAAATAAGAACTAAAGTAAATAACTCAATTATTTTTGCTTGGAAATGAAACAAATTAAAATGACATTATTAGTCTCATAAGCGTATTGTACGTCAAGCATCATCAACTTTCTTCATTAATGGATTTATATTCAAATCTGTTTACTGATGTAGGTCGACAATATTAATGTTAATTAAGAATTTTATGAAAAGAGTAATTGAGAAATATATCAAGAATATATATATATATATATATATATATATATATATATATATATATATATATATATATATATATATATATATATATATATATATATATATATATATATATATATATATATATATATATATATATAGTGAGGGTTACAGCTGGAAAGGCAAGAAAACTACCCTCATCAGCCCTGGGCACCAAGAAAACATTAAGACGCAGAAAAAGTTGAAACTTAAGGACAACACAGAAATAAGGAAATGATGCAGAATAGGAAGAGGAAAGGCTGAAAGAATAGTTGAAGTGTTGAGGACCTGGAAATTAGGCAGGATTAGCCCCTGAGATGACGATAGATCCCCATTTTGAAGAAAGAGAGGGTATAAGAATTCGGAAAGCCCGAAGAAGGAGGAGAGCTCCAGAGTCTGGAGGTAGATGGGAAGAAACAGTCACTGCACCGACCACGCCACGAGCTACAAATTTCCACACAGTACTTTTGAGACCAGGCCGCTTGGCGAGTATTTCGCGGCCTCAATTGTTGGGTAAGGGATGCAACTTGCCAACTCTTCAGAGCAGCGATGGAAGTAAAAAAGATAGAAAACAAAGGGATGATATCTTACAGCGAAGATAAAGAGGATCCAGATTAGAAGTAAGATTAGGGTCACTGATGAGTCTGACTGTCTTGTATTTAACCCTATCAAGGGAATAAGGATAAGAAGAGGCACCGCAGATGTGTGAGCAGTAATTTAAGCTGGGGCGGATAAGATCTTTATAGATTCTAAGTAATTGTAAAATGGATAAGTAATAACGTAAAGGATATAGAACCCCCAATTTTTTTGCAGCTAGATTTTGAAATATAGAATATATGACTCCTGCAAAAGAGAGCTAGACGCTATCTGGATGCCTAACATGTTAATAGAATTAAGAAGGTAAATTTTGTTAGTTGTGAAGACAACAGGGCTATCAGTAGGAGAAAAAGCTATAGAGATAGCCAGAAAAGGTGTCTTGGAGCATTAAATTTGAAATAAATTTTGGGTGCCCCACTCAGATGCTCTCTGTAAATCGGAGTTGAGACTAGAAGAAAGAGTGATACGAGATTGATTACGAGTATCAGATGCAGGTCGAGAAGAGAAGGCAGAGGAAAAATGAAGGATAGAATTTTCGGCAAGGACGAAAATGTAAAGAAGAGAATGAAAAGAGTATGTGAAAGAACAGAGTCCTATGGAACACTACTGGTAACTGGGTTTGAACTAGAAGTTGTGCCGTCAGCAACAACAGATATGAAATGGTCAGAAAGAAAACTGGAAATCAGAGAAGAGAGGGAAGGGGTAAGCCATAAGTTTGGCCAAAAAAAGTTGTTCCAGACTCAATCAAGAGCCTTTGATATTTCAAGGACAAGGACAAAGAATTCCCCATAGTTCTCAAAGAAGGTGACCATACATGAGTAAGGTAGGACAGGAGATCACCAGTGGTTCTTGCCTTGCAGAAGCCGTACAGGTGAGCGGAGATAAGTGAGTTAGATTCAAGATGTTTCAAGAAGTGACAAGTGAGCAAAGCTTCGAATAATATAACGATAGGAGAGGTTAGGGCAATAGCCTGTTCCTTCTTAGGAACAGGCTGAACTAGAGCATGCTTCTGAGATGAAGGATAGGTACTGATTGAAAGAATGAGACAAAATAGAAAGCAAAATACGGGAGCCAGTTCATCTGCAAACTCGTTAAGGAATTTTGCAAGGTTACTATCGGATCCGGACGCATTGTTCGGCCTTAGAGAGTGAAGAACCTTATGGATTTTGTGTGAAAAAAGAATACTTGTAAGGGAAGGAATGGTGTTCGAGAAGGATAAAGTACGAGAAACAGGTGTGCCGGAAACGCTTACAAAAGAGTTGGCAGAAAAATGAATGCCAGTCAGAGAGGTTTCATCTGTGGGAGAGCAAGCTATAGAACCATCAGGGTGTATGATAGGGGGAAAGCTTGGGATACAAATGTTTTTCAAGAGGTTTTTGGCTAAGGACCAGAAACATTTATCAGCGGGACATGAGTCAGGGTCATCAACTCTCTTTCTTAAAAAGGAAAGTTTAGACCTTCGAATTTGAGCAGTGCAGCGGTAATAAAAGCAGAATGATTTAAATCTGAAGGAGAGGCTTGGTACGACCGGTATGCCAGATCCCTGGTATTAATGTCCATGGAGCAGCCACGGTCAAACCAAGGATGAGGGGGAGAAAGAGTTTTCATAGAGGATGGAATGAACTCCTCCAATCCTGAGGTTATGATCTCTGCAACTAGTAGGGTGCCTGATTAGGGTTGGGGGTCCGAAAGAAGTAATCATCCCATGGGAAATCAAAAAGATAGCTACATAAATCATCACCTTGATTACGCTCAGAATGCCAGAAACAGCTCTGTTTAGGAGAAATTGATGGACTGGGAGCGAAAATGAAAGAGTTTGAGATTAAAAAGTGGTCAGCCTAACCAAGAGGGGAAAGTACAGAATATGAATAGCTTGATGGATTACGAGGAAAGCATAGGTCAAGAGTGTTAGCTGCATGGTAGTGGCGATTGGGATCGTGAACAACAGGGAAATCAAAGGCCTTTGTTCCTCCCACATTAGTGTGAGAAGAATTAAGTCACTCACAGTGGTGTACAATGAATTCTCCAATATAGAGATATTCAGCATGTGGGTGAGAAGATAGCAAGGAATCAAGGCATGTGGATATATATATATATATATATATATATATATATATATATATATATATATATATATATATATATATATATATATATATATATATATATATATATATATATATATATATATATATATATATATATATATATATATATATATATATATATATATATATATATATACATATATATATATATATATATATATACATATATATATATATATATATATATACATATATATATATATATATATATATATATATATATATATATATATATATATATATATATATATATATATATATATATATATATATATATATATATATATATATAAATATGTATATGTATATGTATATGTATATGTATATGTATATGTATATATATATATATATATATATATATATATATATATATATATATATATATATATATATATATATATATATATATATATAGTGACAGTGGAGAAATAGATCTACAAGCAGAGAAAAAAATTCGAGGTCCATGAGCCTTGCAATAGGAGTGTTAGTGAGACAGTAGGCACAGACCCCTCCTTTGAAATGAAAGCGAGAACACAGGTTATAAAGCATTGGAAAATTTAATTAAAAACAGACTCTGGACCACCAAATTTAACAGTGATTGCGTTATCAACTTGTCTTCAAAGTCTATTGATCATAATGCGGTGACTGCTTTAGGATTTGGTATCTCTCTTGCTGCTAATAAAGCCTCTTCTGCGGCCTCTGTTGCAACAGCTTTCAGTAAATTGGAAAAATTCAGTGATGTTCCGGTTTCTAATATCAACATTGCAAGAGGTCTTGTTTATCAGTGTATTGATAATTTGTCGAACATATGTAATATACCAATTAGATTTCTAAGAGAAGTTGAACAGTTAAAACATGACTTTGATGTAATTGTTCCCAAAGCCGACAAAGCAAATTCCTTTATGATTTTAGATATAGATAGTTAGTTAAAAAAAATAATATTTTATTAGCTGATACAAGTATATATTTGCAGTTAAAAAAGAATCCCTTAGTTGATGCTATAAAACATATCAACAGTAATTTAAAACATATTCTTCAAAATAACAAGTACTTAACTAACCAAGTATATGTTCATTCCCCTAGACACCCATATCTTTATGGATTAGTAAAACTCACAAACCTGATTACCTATGGACCCAATTATTAGTTCTTTTTGGTTCTATTTCGTATAAGTTATCTCATCTTTTAGTTCGTTTATTGTCTATCTTTTTGGGAAAAATATCTTCCTCCCATACACTGAATTCCTATGACCTAATTGATAAACTTCAGAATCTTGTTATCACTCCAAATATGCATATGAACAGTTTTGACCTTTGTTCCCTCTTTACCAAAGAACCCGTGAGTAACTTATTAGATTACCTTGGTTGTGAACTAGATAATCATAATATTCAATTACCTAAAAA
>JAXCGZ010000473.1:25000-27500 GCA_037179515.1 Halocaridina rubra | reverse complement strand
GTCACGGTCTGAGGTTAGCAAGGGCATGCACTCAGGGTAACGATTACATCTGCCAAAACAAGTCCTTCGCAAGAAGGCAACCGTCCTAGCCCTTGGTTGAAAAGGGAGTTCGTGACGTAAAATCGGTGTAGTGTAGTGTGTAGTGTATGGGTCAATGTTATATATTAATCACTACAAGACAAATGCTTTATCACAAGTGAAAAGAAACAAGAAATGCTTATCTATCATTCTTCATATACATATTAGAAATTTCAAATCCCCGTATACTAAGATAATTTATAATTCTAGAAACAATATCATACAACATGTTATACTCTTCTGTCAGGTAATGCCTTATGTTACAATAAATAAAACGTACCAAAATCTACCATGAAAGGAAAGGAAGAGTTGGTGAAAAAGTTGAAAACATGTTCAACATCAATAATTACATCAAACTAGATTTTAAAACATTCCAATATGAGCACCTGCACTGAGTTCATCATTCAAATTTAATAAAAAAAAATCGAAATTAATAACTTCAGAAAGAAATTTTACATAGTGAGGAAAGAACAAGGCCTGGTTTTCTACCAGATTTCAGTTATATATTCAAGATTACACAGTCCTGTTTCCTGATATTAAAAATGAAAGCAGCATCGTCGTCCTACACACTTTCAACATTCTGGTGTTAAGTAAAGCAAGATGTTACAACAATGTATTTCAGAAGCAAACGTGTACCAAGAGAGCAAGGAATAAGAATGACTTATCTAATTTAATCTACACATATGAAAAAAAGCTTACATGCTCCAGCGCACTAGATATATTAGAAATCCAGGAACAGCGCCCTTTGCCATGCTATAATGCTGTCATAGGCATAGCCTGACGTTAAAAAAAATTACTTTAGATCCAAAGTTTACCCAAGAGAAGAAAGAAAAAGAACTGTGCATGCATATAATCTCATTTCGAAGGCATATTCTTATAAACACAGCAAGATGCATTGGTATTTCTCAGTCTTCCAGGAATGGTGTTCTTCGCCATTTTGTGATTTTTCTATAGGGAAAGACTGATAATACAATAAATTTCTTTAGAAGAAAAATATCAGGATATGAAGGAACAAGAATTTTGTATCAAATCAAGTTTTAATATAATCAGAATTATACAAGAAGACTCATTAAAAAATTTCAAATTTCAGTAGACCATTGTATACGGTACCATATTTCCTATTACTTCTGAATCAATGCTTAGCAATAGAGGAATGAGAAAAGAATTGCTTAATTTAATATTGTACTTCAAAACACTCTCCAATTTAGGTTTACTGAATTATTATAATATTCAAACAACATATTCTTAAACCACTTCTGTGATTCTCATCTTGTCAATATCAGATGTTACAATTAAGTATCTGAAAACCAAAAGTATATCAAGAGAGTCAGGAACTAAACCACTTAGCTAAGGTTGTTCTGAAACACACTACTCAGTTTCATTCACGTTAATATCTGAATATTCCATCGGATTTATTATAAATTTCTTCAGAAGTAAAGTATAAAAAGAAAGGGAGGAACAAAAATTCCTAATCTAAAAAATTTCAAACATATTCCAAGCTGCACAGTCAAGTTGATCGGAATATTTCAAAATCGCAGCAGCATAGCCTTAAATAAATTTAAGAACGTACTTTTCATAATTATCTGATACTAAAATGATTTACAAGAGAAGCAAGTAGACCCTAAATAGAAATATTATATAATGATGCGCATATGTTACATTGTCTGTTTATAATTCTGGCAACGACATCTACAATTGTGAAATTTTGAATATTTGTTTAAATATCATCAAATTAATATTGTAATGCATTCCTTTCGATGGAGTGAAGAAGAGGATTTGCTCATTTAACATAATTTTAATATTTAAAGAATTGCACAGCCATGGCAGTAGGAATATTTCATAGTTCAAGTAAATACTGTATTTGTATTCTACGTAGAGGAATATGTTATTATAAAAGAAATTCTACTGCGGTACTAGAGCGTACCAAACAGGAACGCATAAAAATATTAATTTGATGATATATAAACAAATATTCAAAATTTCACACTAACGTCAATAAGAATTTTCAAAGTCATATGCAAAGGACACTACATCAGAAATATTATTCTCTTTTAAGTGTTATATGATGATAAGGTCAATGCTAAAATAAACCAGACCAAACATGTTGCTAAATTATTAAGTGTCCTCACTCTTTGTGCGATACTAGTCTTCAGCTTCAAAACGAGATTAACTGTAATCCATAAAGAATACAAAGAACCCAAATCCAGATTTATAGCTGAATGTACGTATCTATGCTGATTCCATAAGACCTAAACTAAATATAAAGTAACTCAGGAAGTGTTCATGTACCTGTACACTCCTCCACTACTTCCAAAATGTCTGTAAGAAAATATTGACTCGGGTTGATTGTACAAAAGGCCTAAATGAAAACAAAGTTTTAAAATGTAAAAATATACTCCTTCGTAGATTCCTTAAAAGGTAT
>JAXCGZ010000473.1:12500-20000 GCA_037179515.1 Halocaridina rubra | reverse complement strand
CTTAGGGGTAAAGAAACAGAAAATGGCTATTATCCCATTTAATCTTTACTTTTTGTAACTTGCATAACAAAATTTAGAAAATGACACCAATATCTATGTAAAAATGGGTAAATCTACCCATTCTTATTTACATTAGGGTCTGAATAAACCAACGTGTGAATCAAGACTTAAGTTAATTTATACTAAAATTACACAAAAATGTACATAGACGTTTAGAAATAAGTAGTTTTTCGACATTTGCGACTGGAATGTAAATCGGTCTAGCTTTTCAACACCAATTCTAGCCTCCCATTATATTTTCGTTATACGCTCCTTGGTGGAGACATTCAAAGTTCAAAAGATCTCGGTGGAAATGCTTATCTCGCATCTCTGTTCTCCTTGAATTTATCAAGATAAGAACTCTCAGAGAAATCCGTCGACTCATTTTGCCGTTCTTTTTCAACAGAGCCTCGAGCAGTTCTACATAATATTCGTCGTTATCAGTACCGAAAAAGTCCAAAACAACTACGACAAAGCTTTGTTTTTTTTTTCTACAGAGCTTTTTGGGGAATTTCAAACACTTGAGGATCTTTATTTCTGGTCCAACGAAAGCAAAAGCCTTGACATTTACCTCATACAGCTTAGAAAAGAAATCCCGAAGGTCCTTTAAGAATGAAGACTCCTAGTCAGAAATTTTGGGACAATTATTTCATAAGACCCAATTATATCTGTAATGGTAGGAACAACATATTTTCGGAGTCCTCTAGTAGCTCACACTGTACATTGTGCTTCTCATAGAGAAGTAGGTTCATTGAGCTGATTTCCCTGTTGTCCCAAAAGTAAATATAACGAGGAAACTTGGTAAAGCCTCCATGGAGACCCATAAAAAATGCCACCTTTTCCAGGTTTGCGATAACCTTCCGGCCATATTCATCCTTCATCTTGCAATGTTTGAACGATATTGTGTCCTCTTTGAAGTGCACCTCATGGGTGCACTCCAAGATGATCTAAAACTGATGAGGTGCCACTAGTTCGAGTTACAAGAAATTCCAATTGCCACGCATAGACTAGATACATTGTGGCAGAGGCAAAACCATTCAAGACGAGTTATGAGGCTTCAAAAATGTCCTTTGACTTGCGGCTTGCACAGTTTCATTTAAAAAATCCCACTTCTTTGCTCTAGATGTCAACTGCTTGGCATCCGATTTTCTTTGACCAAGATGTCTGATCAAGTCACTGAGCTCTATCTGGTTGCGGTAATATAGGATTCTATCACCAGCTGCACCTCTGAAAGTGTAATCTAGATTTTCAATGTATACCTCTTCTACTGCCATGCTCCTCTCTTGTGAGGATAGCTGCTATCTACCTGGAGGAGGATTGGATACAGGGAGCTCAGAGCAGTGTGGCACTAGGCGATGGTTTTTGGAATTTTTGGATACATCTCAGCAGATCCATTCTTTTTAGTATGACGTTTGGAAAGATCCACTATGTAGAAGTAGCAATTCTTTACGTGGTCAGTGGCTTTACGCAAAAGTCTTGATATAGAGAAATTCATGGTCCTCTTTTCCCCTTTATACCAACCTGAAAAAGAACAAAGCAAAATTGTAACTCTAAAGAATAAAATCATTTCATCCACAACTAATGCACAAGACACTCATGCAATATATTTTATATGTGATATTTTCCTATACTATTGGAAATAAGAAATAAAAAAGATATTTAAATTTTAAAAGATCAAAAATATGCATAAAACAAAAGCTTACTATTCAATTAAACAAAAACTGTCTACATTACCTTTTAGAGTTTGTTTGTTGGGCTCGTATGGATAAGTGTCAGGGTTTGTTTCGATCTCCAATAGACTAGCCGAAATATGCCTCATAAGGGCGGTTTACACGATCAAACGGTTCGTCGAACGCGGTTCGACAGACAAGTGTTTGAAGTGATGTTCGAACGTGTGAACGGGGTATTTGGTTATCGAATACGTTTGTCGAACGTATTCGACAACCAAATACCCAGTTCACACGTTCGAACATCACTTCAAACACTTGTCTGTCGAACCGCGTTCGACGAACCGTTTGACCGTGTAAACCTCCCTTTAGGTTCACACATTTTAGAGAACGCTGTCAGAGGGTTCTTCCTGTTTTTGTAATGATAAATTGGCCACATATATAACAAGATGCATCTGGTGAGTACTTGCATTTCGTTGATGCCATCTCTGATAAAATAAGATTGGTGTATGTATTCACTTACGAAGGTAATACAAACTGGGATGGTCAGTGTGGAGCCACTACATATATATTAACATGAAAAACTCTACACATTCTCATTGGTTCTTGAAGATTCTCGTAAATTCTCTAATACTCAAGAAAATTGCTAAGAATTATCGTAAGTTCTACAACATTCTAGAAAGTTCTTGGAAAATTTTTTAAGACTTAGAAAATTCTTTGTCAGCTACTCTGAACTGAGTCTTACTTGAACATTCATAACCCAGGTCACAAAGGCAAAGTTTGAAGAGGAAAATAGATCTTTTCCATTTACTTTAGGCATAAGCAATTGGGTAATAACGCTTTTTACCTAGGAACCAGAAAACATAATAACGTTGTTACATAATGTAATTACTTGATTTATGACATGCCTTAGTTACTGCATATGTACCCATAACAATTATTTATAATACGTAATGGTAAAAAAAAACTATATTCATATAGACTACTATATAAAGTGTTTGATAAAAGAGATCTAAAAACAATAACTGAATCAATATATGATCAAGGATTAACCCATACGTCCATTAAAAAAATATAAAATTTTATATTAGGCAGTTTTCTTAGCCCGTCCAGGTGTCACACCCATGAAAGAAATATAATTATCTGATGTCTCTGGTCTCTTCAGTTAAAACATTTTCACACAGTAAGTATTTAGCGACACCAAGGTACTGAAACAAATCGGCATATATATATATATATATATATATATATATATATATATATATATATATATATATATATATATATATATATATATATATATATATATATATATATATATATATATATATATATTTTTTTTTTTTTTTTATCAAGATATGTAATATTATAATTATTATTGTTATTGATATTATTATTATTGTTATTGATATTATTATTATTATTATTATTATTATTATTATTATTATTATTATTATTATTATTATTATTATTATTATTATTATTATTATTATTATTATATATTATTATTATTATTATTATTATTATTATTATTATTATTATTATTATTATTATTATTATTATTATTATTATTATTATTGCTACAGTTGATGTTGGTGTTGCAGTTATTGTTGCTGTTGTTGATAAATATTCATTATTGCTGAATAAAAGCTGCTTATAATTTTCATTCTTTAGATGGCAAATAAGAATTGTTATTGTAAACGTTGATTTGAGTTACTTTCTCTTTGACTTCCCCTAGTATGACTACTGCTTTCGGACCCGCTACCTTGATCAGGTAGCAATAATGTTGCAGAGGTCATAATCTCGTTATTGGAAATGTTAATCTCCTCCTCTATGAAAACTTTTCTCTCCCTAGTCCTTGGTTTGACCGTGCCTGCTTCATGACTTTCAGGCCAGTGATCGGGAATGTGGGTCGTACCAAGCCTCTCATTAAATTTTGCGACAATATTATCACACCTAGCAAAGCAGTAAAAAACCTAGGAATTCACTTTGATAATTACATGTTGTTTGATTCCCATATAGATAAAGTATGCAAAAAGGTTACAGGAACATTAAAGTACCTATCACGTATAAAAGACAATTTTGAGACTACCACTCGAATAACTGTTGTTGAGTCTCTAGCCGTAAGTCACATTAATTACTGCACAACTGTTTGGGGAGCTACCCCTAAAACTCAGATAAAGAGAATACAGAAGCTTCTTAATTTTGCAGCTCGAGTTGCCCTGGGAGGATTAAGAAAATATGACCACATCACACCAGCTCTCAATAAACTTGGGTGGCTGCGGGCTGAAAACAAGGTCGCTTATGCTGTTTATGTTTTTGTATTCAAAATTTTGGACCATCATTATCCTAGCTGGCTATTTGATTTAAAAACAGTCAGGGATATAAGGGGAACCAACACTAGACAGAGCAGTGAGCTCTTTATTCACAGAACAAACACAGAAGCAGGTTCAAAGATGATCACTATCAAAGGGCCAACACTCTGGAACATACTCCAGAGCATCCTAAAAATGCATCATCCTTCACAGCTTTCAAAGGCAAACTATATAGTTTTCTTTTGGACAAATAGTTGCTGCTCGTTAAGAACTAATTATTCTCATTGTAAGGAAAACAAATATGGAAATGATGCCGATAATAACGACACTAGTGTTATTGTTACTACCTTATTATTAACATTATTGTTAACATTGTATTACAGCATAATTATTTTTTATGAAAGCTACATTTAATCTAACTATATGTATTACCCTCTTATTTATTAGTTTATTAGTTTAATTACATGTCTACTTATAAGTTAATTTTACAAAAAATATCAGATCTACTACTTTATTATTAACATTATTGTTAACATTTTTATGACAGTATTATTATTTTCTAGGAAACCATTATTTAATTTAACAGTATGTATTACCCTCTTATTAGTTCAATTATATATCTCCTTATAAGTTACTTTTAGATTGTATAAGAATAACCATTGTACACAAATGGAAATAAATGTTTGTTTGTTTGTTTGTTTGTTCTGATTTAACTCGCTTTGGTTTTTTTGCAGCTTGGAATCACTGTACTGCTCTTATTCGAAGGTCTAAAGCTTTCTTTTTAAGAAGGAGAGTTGATGACCTTAACTCCTCTCCCACTGTTTCTGGTTCTTAGCCAAAAAAACTCTCCAAAACCTTAGTAACTCTCCTGCGTTCAGATGGTTCTATAGCTTGCTCTCCTACTGGCAAAGCCGCTCCCTTTGGTTCTCATTTTTTCTGCTTTCTCTTCCGCAAGCAATTCCAGCGCACCTGTCCCACATGTTTTACCTCTGTCTAATCCTATGCCTTCACTTATTCTCTTCTCAAGTAAAGTACATAAAGTTCTTCGTTCTCTAAAGATGAACAAGGCATCCGGGTCCAGTGGCATGCCTGCAAGGTTTCTTAAGAAGCTTGCAAATGAGCTGGCTCCCTTGCCTTGCCGTCTCTCTCGCCTCATTTTCTTAGCCAGTATCTATCCTTTTATCTTGGAAGCATTCCCTAGTTCAACCTGCTCTTAAGAAAGGTGATCACTCTATTCCTTGAAACTACCGACCTATTGCCATAGCCTCTGCTATCGCTAAAATATTCCAAGATCTGCACAATTCTCACTTCTTGAATAGCCTTGAATCTAACTATCTTATCTCCGATCAACAGTACGGCTTCCGCAACGCAAGATTCACTGGTGACCTACAGTTCTATCCTACTCATGTATGGACATCTTTTCTGAGGAACTATGAGAAATTATTTGTCGTCGCCCTGGATATCTTTAATGTTGACCAAACTCTCTGCTTATGGCTTTTTCCCTTCTCTCTGTTCTCTGATTTCCAGTTTTTTTTCTCACCGTTTTAAATCTGTGGATGGCACAACATCAAGCTCATTAATTGTTACCAGTGGTGTTTTCATTCACCTACTCTGTTCCGTCTCTTCATCAACGAACTTCTTCAGTTCCCATCCTCCTCTGTTCGCCATGCCTTTGCCGACAATTCTACTCTTCAGTTTTCCTCTACCTTTTCTTCACATCCTTCATCTGCTACTTGTAATCAGTCTCGTATCACTCTTTCTTCTACTCTCAACTTTGATTTGCGAAGGATATCTGAGTGGGGCACCAATTACTTAGTTATATGTAATGCCTCCAAGACACAGTTTCTGGTTATCTCTTTATATTCTTCTCCTCCTGATAGCCCTATTGTCTTCGAAACTAACGAGATTTGCCCTCTTAATTCTTTTAACACATTAGAAATCCAGATAGCCTCTTACTTGTCTTGGAGGAATCACATCATCCAAATTTCTAAATCTGCATTCAAAAAAATTGGTAAATCTGTCTCATTTTTGTTATTTATTTTCCTTGTTACAGTTACTTGAATTTTATAAAGGTCTTATCCGTTCTTGCTTAATATACAGCTTGGACTTCTTGGGTGCTTCTTCTTACACTTATCTCTTTGATAGGGATAATTCTAAGGCAGTCAGACTCATCAATGACCCCTCTCTTACTTTTAATCTGGATATTCTTTCTCTTCGCCCTTTCTCTTTTCTATCACTACTACTTAAATTGCTGCTATGATGAGTCGGAGAGTTGCATCCCTCCTGCATTGCTGAGGCCACGTAACACTCGCCAAGCGGTCTCATCTCGCGAGTATTGTGTGCAATTTTGTAGCTCGTGGATTGGTCGGTGCAATGAATGCTTCTTCCCATCCACCTCCAAACTCTGGAACTCTCTTCCTCCTACTGTGTTTCCTAATTCTTATAACCTAACTTCCTTCAAAAAGCGGATTTATCGTTATCTTAGGGCCTAATCCTGCCATATCTCTAGGTCCTCAGTACTTCGACTACTCTTTCAACAAGTCCTTTTTCTATTGTGTGTCACTCCCCTATTTCTGCCTTGTCCTTAGCCTTCTACTTTTTCTTCGTCTTAAGGATTCCTTCGTGCCCTTGCCTGATGAGGGTAATTTTCTTGCCTGTCCCGGTTTCACACTCATTAAAATCTAAGATATCAAATAATGACAACAAAACTAGTACACCTAGGCTAGGTGAAGACCGGCTAGAGACACCAAAGGATTTGAGTCGAACCCACCTCAATAAAGTGATTTTTTTTTTTAGTTATATCGAAAATGTGGAAGAAGCAGTAATGGCATGTATTATCTCCCATCACATGCCAAATTCAGTCGGTGTTAAGAATATATCAGAGGGGAATGGTAAGGCCATAGGTAAGTGAGGCAAGAAAGAAGGGTTATATATATATATATATATATATATATATATATATATATATATATATATATATATATATATATATATATATATATATATATATATATATATATATATATATATATATATATATATATATATATATATATATATATATATATATATATATATATATATATATATATATTAATAACACTGATCTGTTAACATGCAGTCTGAAATGGTAGGAAAAACCCATCAAATAAAACAACGACTATATATATATATATATATATATATATATATATATATATATATATATATATATATATATATATATATATATATATATATATATATATATATATATATATATATATATATATATATATATATATATATATATATATATATATATATATATATATATATATATATATATATATATATATATATATATATATATATATATATATATATATATATATATATATATATATATATATATATATTTATATATATTAATAACGCTGATCTGTTAACATGCAGTCTGAAATGGTAGGAAAAGCCCATTAATTAAACAACGACTATAT
>JAXCGZ010000473.1:0-2500 GCA_037179515.1 Halocaridina rubra | reverse complement strand
TATATATATATATATATATATATATATATATATATATATATATACATATACATATCGGTCTATCTATGACAGAAAATAACTTTCATAAATATACCGAAAGCCATGAAAGAAACATAAATGCAGTCGACGTAATTTTTGACGTGATTTTAATGCCAAAATATGATGTTTTATAAGTATATAAAAGTTTGTATGTTCATATACTCTGTCTTGTAGTTCTTCAGATTCAACAAATGAATGAACAATATATCTGACATTTTGAGTAAAACAACATTATCTAGTATTAGCAAATAGAGAATACAGGAAATCTGAAGATATACAATTCGTACTTAAAGTTAATAATTATATAATATCAAGCAGAAAGATAATTAGTGATATGAGCCAATTTTCTTGGATTATAGGGAATATTAATTAAATATATAAATACATAAATAAATAAGGAAATTTAGAATTATTGCATAAATCGGATCTTATTTATATAAGCATGTTGGACAAAAATAAAAATCTTGTACACATGGATATGCCATATAGAACTTTTCCTAATGAAATATTTTCTTGAAGTGTTATACAGCTGTATTCTTTACGTTGTCCATTAGAGTTATTTATCTTAAGGCATTTTGGGGGACATCTAACTTTTCATGGTGTTTTAGGTGGTGTTTCATCTTACAAATATATTGGATGTTTACTTATCTTTAGGTAATTATAGCTAAATTGGATTAAGATTCTCCAACTTAATACAAATCCAGGGATAATTCACCTATGTAATTTACTTTGGTTATTTAATCTAATTAGAAATAAAACGGTGTTAGATATTCTTCATCTTTACATGGCAGAATATCTTTGATTTAAGGAATTAAACTTTATAACATATTAGCAAAATTACTTGGCAGCTTGTTATTATTGAAACTTTTCCGTAACTGGTAGATTTTAAACGTATTTAATTTAAATTGAACTAGTTGTCAACTCGATAAATTCTTTAAGAAGAGGCAATAAACAATGGACTCAATTATAAATTAACACATTAAATAACCAGCATCTCGCATTTAATATTCCATCAAATTTAGGTGTCAGGGGATCAGATGATGCTGGGAAAATTTTTTGTGTAAAAGTAGGTAAATGGTTTGATAAAAAGACGATAAGCAAATAACTCTGCAAAATTAATAAAAAAGGAGCAATTATACATAAATTATTAGTTACATTACGCAACTAGTATTCAATGACATGATGAAGTCTCAAATAATTTGATGGCATCAAGTAGATACGGAAATGAATAAGATGTTGCTGATATATATATATATATATATATATATATATATATATATATATATATATATATATATATATATATATATATATATATATATATATATATATATATATATGTAATAAATCTTTTTATGTGTTACTATTAGTCGCCAATTGATCACTGGAATTTTAAAACCGCAACTAATTCTTTAAATGAGCAAGAATTTACCCCCAGGTCCAGGCACAAGATATCAAAATTCATATTATTTTCTAATGTGTTTGGTTCAAAGAAATTTCTGGGGGAATTAAGGCTGGTTGCCCTTCCCTAGAGTCCCTACGATGGTCTAGATCGTGAGTGTGTCAATTCTAGAGTCGATCACTATAACCCCACTCAGCTACCAATGGACAACCATAGTAAATAAAATATCGCAGGAACACTTCCATGAAGAAATAAATAAATAAAAAAAAAAAGTGATTGGGATGATACCTTACGGCGAAGATAAATAGAATCCAGATTAAAAGTACGAAAAGGGTCATTAATGAGGCTAACTGCCTAAGATTCAACCCTATCAAGGATATAAGTATAAGAAGGAGCACGACAGTTGTGCAAGTAGTATTCTAAGCAGGGACGGATAAGACCTTTATAGATTTTAAGTAACTCTAAAGAGGAAAAGTAATAACGATAACGAAATAGAACCCCCCAAGTTTTTGGATGCAGATTTAGAAATCTGATTTCTATGATTCCTCCAAGACAAGTTAGAGGCTATATGGTTTCTTAATTAAATCAATAGAATTATGAGGGTAAATTTAGTGTGTTTTCGAAGACAATAGGGCTAATCAGGAGAAGATATAGAGACCCCCAAGAATATGTGTTTAGGAGGCATTAAATTTAACTAAATTTTCGATGCCCCACTAATATACCCTCTTCAAATCGGAACTGAGAGTAGAAGATAGAGCTATACGATATATATATATATATATATATATATAATATATATATATATATATATATTATATATATATATATATATATATATATAATATATATATATATATATATATATATATATATTTATATATATTTATATATATTTATATATATATATATATATATATATATATATATATATATAATATATATATATATATATATATATATATATATATATATATATATATATATATATATATATATATATATATATATATATATATATATATATATATATATACATATATATATACATATATATATATA
>JAXCGZ010000472.1:62500-65176 GCA_037179515.1 Halocaridina rubra | reverse complement strand
TCTCTCTATGTACTATTATTATTATCTTTTTTTAAACACTGCATTGAAAATAACCTAAATTTTAAGATTTTGTTGTTGCTAGATAATGCCAGTTTCCCTCCTCCAAAACTGCTTAGCTACACCCTCCCTTCACTCATGTCTACATCCTTGCTGTTGCCAAGTACATTGTGCTACATTTTTCCCTCAATTATACTGCATTATCATTATTTCATTTCATATTCGTTTTTTTTTATTTGATTACTAAATATAAGTTATACAGTATTTACATATGTTAATGCATAAATTCTCATTTTATAGTGGTTTGTAAATGAAATTAATACTGAGATATAGGATTGCCAGTCCCTATTAGACCCTTAATACACTGCTTATAATGGGAAATATTGTTTTGTTATTCGTCTTTTTGCTATCATTCACGTTTTTATGGTCCCAATGAGTGACAAATAACGGGAACCCCCCCCCGTACATAAATACATTCATATAAATAAATAAATATAATTAATCTATATAATTTCTTCCGAGTACGTCAAAGGGCCAGTGAAATATCACTCAAATACCGGATATGGCCCGTGGCCTGCAATTGAGTGGCTCTGTTTGAATTCTTGTTTTCAGTCTCACCTCTACATTTTTCCCACTATTCATTCTTGACACATCAGTCATACTTCTCAAAAGCTTTATCTCTATAAGATTCAATCTGTTCCTTTCATCCTCACTTGTACTCCAAATTGCTGCACTCTTTTTGCTCTCCTATTACTTATACCTCATCACATTTTACATCAAACTCCACAATTACACACCTCCATCACTTTAACGCATCCCTATATCATCTCCTCCAGTATTTGCTACATGCTATGCAAAATACTTAAAATCCTTCACTTAATCATCTAACAATGCACTCTCACTATAAGCCTACCATCATCTACAGTCTTTGTTTGCCTAAAAATATTACTTAAACCCACATTCACAACACCTTCATTCTCTCAAACACGTACAAATTCAATCATCAACTGCTTCAAGTTTCTCCTCAAAATCAGCTACAAGCAGACTGTCATCAACACATAGTAACTTATTGGCTTCCCATAGCCTTCCGTTCTCATGGACTACAAATGTTCAGAAATATTTATGTATCCTATGTGAGGTCAAAGCTTGAATATGCTGCCCCCATTTGGAATCCACACTTGAGAAAGCACGTAGATAAGCTGGAAAAAGTTCAAAGACATGCCACAAAACTGGTGCCAGAAATACGCAATCTCAGTTATGAGGAGTGGTTGAGGGAATAGACTTACCATTACTCGAAACTAGAAGAATGAGGGGGGGATATGACAGAGTGGATAGGGATCGATATTTTGATATGGCTGGCACTAGAACTAGAGGTCATAGTTTGAAGCTTCGTAAGAAAACTTCTTTGCAGGATGTAAGAAGTACTTTTTTAGTGTAAGAGTAGTTGATGACTGAAATTCGCTAAGTGAGGAGGTTGTTAATGCTAACTCAATCCATAGCTTTAAGGACAGGTATGATAAGCATTACTAAGCACAAAAATGGTACCGACCAGGAGACGGGGAGCTACGAGCATGGGGTTCTTTCCCGTAAGCACAATCAGGCAATTACTAATCCAGTCCTCTGACTATCACCCATGTATTGCATTTCCTTCCTTTACCACTTCATCGATATACATATTGGATGATCACAGAGACATAACAATTATGATGTGATTGTACATTCACCTCAAACCAATCATTCTCAACACTCCCAAGTTTTACACACACTACTACTCATATAAAAACTTTTAACAGACTACCTCCTATTTCATACAACCACGATATGTTCGAAGTTAATGAACCAATTATTATGGATTTATGTTTTAACATATTTTGTACTAAGCAAAACTTATAAGTAATTGCCATTATTCTGCATTGCAGGTTGAACTTCACAGACTTCGACAAAAAAGAGAGCAAAAGAAAAAGCAAGGCAACATCATAAATGGCAAGCGCAGAGCCTCATCAATAAATGTAAAGAAGAGAGTTCAAACTCTAAATGATCTAAGAGCAGGCAAACTGTTATCATATTTTACAAAGCATTTCATAACTATGGCACGATCATCAAATGAGTATCGTTCTTATCCACAAGCATATATGTATCTGCTCTTAGCTGGCAACATGGCTACTTTGCTAGATGAAAATAATAACAGTTCAGAAGCATATGAATTCAGACAAGAAATTCAAGAGCTAAATGTGGCTTCCAGAGGAGGGGTACAAGATATGTTAGGCTCTTCATGGACTATGAATGACAATTGCGACCTCATACCAGGTAACCAAGCCCTTCGAGGTTCCAACTGGGAGTTGAAAAAAGAAAACCAACCACTGCCAACACCACCAAAAGATAAGTCACCAGTGTCGACTGTCAAGGCTCATCATCAAAATCATCTGAGGAGCATCGGATCATCACTCTCTAAAATAAAGAACAATAGCATTGCAAAACCTAATATTGAAAATTCTATAAGCCAAGAATTATCTGATGATATTACTGAGTTACCAGAGTCTTTCGAGAATAGAGGCACTAGTTCAGACAGTACATATTACATTAACAAAGTAATTACAAATGGATATGAAACTACAGACACTGAAGAAATATTAGAGAATGAAACAAGTAAAGAAAGTGAGATTATAGAAAATAAGATAA
>JAXCGZ010000472.1:55000-60000 GCA_037179515.1 Halocaridina rubra | reverse complement strand
TGATAAACAATATGGCTGAGAAGTAATACCTTTAAAACAGAGCTTCTTTTAACAATGCATTCCTATACAGTAATGCTTTATATTTTCCCTTTTATATAGATTTCAGTTTTTCACAAGTGATATTTACTTTATTCATAAATACTGAAGTTGATATTGCCCAATAATCTTTTTCAAGTTTTGTTTTTTGTCTATTTCTTTTCATGAGTTCGTTTCTCTGATTTTATTCTATATACTTGACGATATATTCTAATGGCCATCTACAACAAACATTTTAGCATAAAGATCATATTTACAACCCTATGTATTTGGTAATTTCGTAAATAGATTAAATCCAATTCCTTCAATTAACAAAATACATAAACAAATAAAACCATTACTTTGATATATACATATACAACAATGCCATGTGACTATTCTTTCACCAATCTCAACAATGTTTTTCACATGAAGATCGTATTAACAGCTATGTATTTGGTAATATTGTAGATAAATTAAATCCAATTTCTTAAAATAACCAAATACATACACAAATAAATAAAAACATTAACTTGATATATATGTATACAACAATGCTGTGTGATTATGCTATCACGACGCTCAAAAAACTATTTCAGATGAAACTGTATTTATGGCTGTGTTTGGTAATGTACATAAATTCAATAGCTTCCTTCAGTAGTATAATCAAATAAATAAATAGAGCAATTAACTTTATATATACGAATACTGCTGCATTGCTAACTGTGTATTCGTCTACCACGTTCACAAACTGTTCAACGCATGTAGTTTAAATTTACCACACAAGCAAGGTAGGTAAATAAATTGATATATTAAGAAATTATTAAGTTTTTATTGGGCTCGGTCGTAATAGTGGAACGTCATAACTCGGAAAGTCGTATATCAGGGACCCCCTGTATTTGGATCTTTCTTAACCTTTATGGACATATTTATTAATTCTTTATTATTGTGACCTGTCAAGACGTTTTTCAAGAAGTGCAGTATTACTATACAATTGTGAAAAACATTTAAATTATAAAACATGTTAAAAAAGTAGATAATACCCTTCTCATTATTATTACTATTATTATTTTATAGTAGTTCTTCTTCGTCTACATCTTTTCCCACTTTTATGTGGGGTCGATGTTTATTATTATTATAGTAATAATAATTAAAATAGCAAAAATACTGTATTATTATTATATCATTATTGTTATTATTATTATTATTATTACTGCTTTGTAATTGTTGTTACTATTATTTTCATAATTATAATTATTATATTTATTGTTGTTATTATTATTTCTTTTACTAATACATAAAAAAAAATATTTATATAATGAAGTGATGCCAATAAGTCTTTTATTTTTCGAACAAAGATGTCAATCATATTATCTGTATTACAATTATTATTATTATTATTATTATTATTATTATTATTATTATTATTATTATTATTATTATTATTATTATTACTATTATTATTATTATTATTATTATTATTATAATGATGATAATAATATATTATAATTATCATAAATTTTACTGTAATACTGGGTTATTATTATTATTATCATTATTATTATTATTATTATTATTATTATTATTATTACTATTATTATTATTATTATTATAATTATTGTTGCTTTAATAATAATAATGATAATAATACAGAAACTACAATATAACTACAATAATGATGACAATAATATTCTATGCTTATTATAACATTTACTATTTTCTGTATTATTATCATTATTATTATTAAAGCAACAATAATTATAATAGCAATATACAGCACTGTAGTACCATTATAATTATTATTATTATTATTATTATTATTATTATTATAGCAATACTAATTACAGTAGTACTAAAAATGTGACATTATTTTTATTATCAGTGTATTATTATTATTATTATTATTATTATTATTATTATTATTATTATTATTATCATTATTATCATTACTACTATTTATTATAAGTATAATAACGATGACAATAATATTCTATAATTATTACAACTTTCATTGTTTTACTATAGTGTTGTTATTATTATTATTATTATTATTTTATTTATTATTATTATTATTATTATTATTATTATTATTATTATTCTTATTATTATTATTAAAGCAACAATAATTATAATAGCATTAATACTGTAATATTATCATAATTATTATTATAGCAATAATAAATATTGCATTAGTAATATTGTGATATTACTATAACTATTATTATTATTATTATTATTATTATTATTATTATTATTATTATTATTATTATTATTATTATTATCACTATTGTTATTATTATCATTATTATTATTATTATCATTATTATTATTACTATTATTGCTATAATAATAATAATAATAATAATAATAATAATAATAATAATAATAGTAATAATACTAATAATAATAATAATGATAATAATAATAATAATAATATTTTATTATATGCATTCTAAGGTCTGGAGTCGATTAGTACAGGAAAAATATCCAAACTAGTGACTGTTTATAGGCATTTCAACTGAGAAGTATATGTTTACTTTTGATTTTTTATGAGTGTAACATTGGGACAGGCAAGAAAATAGCCCTCATCAGGCCCAAGCATTCAAAGATCATAAAAAGATATCAAAGCTGGAGACTGTCCATAAGCACTTCGGCTGAGCAAATTTCAACAATAGTTGCTTTTGATTTTTTAAAGGATGAGAACTTTGGGTACTAAGCATGCCTCAACAACTGCAGTTATTTTTTCCAGTGGACGTGGATTAGGAGTTTACTTATGCTTTTTACATTCTAAGGTCAACAAAAGGTAAAACGCTGGAGACTGCTCATAAAAATTGCTTCTTAGCATACTCTCTATATTAGTGAGTATGAAAAATTTGACAGAAAGTAAATACTTAAGTTGTACTGTCCGAGTTTGTAATAAAATATATTTTTTAGTTTTTTTTAGAAATAGGTCGAATGCTTTTTTCTTCCAGAGATAAGGTCCATAAAAACAGTTATTGTTAGTATTTGTTATCTGCTCACCTTTGTGTGGGAGTATTGTGGTTAGTGGTGTAAGAAACTCAGTGCTGATTTACAGTAAATAAAAAAAATTTACGAATAAAAAAATTGATTATCTTTTTCTTAAAAGAGTAATAATTTTTTCCAGCCCTGATATGTTCTGAATTATTTCTTATCATTATTATTTTCAATTTGTACTATCCTTGAACAAAGCTCAACTATTTACTTACTGTAGTATTAAGAAATGCATTTTAAACTGTAAATACCGGAAAGTATTTTTTAATAAAATTCTATATCAAAAGGTAATAGTTGCATTTCTTCTTTACGTTCTATTCAATTACGTTCTCCTTCATTTACTCAATTACAATTAACTAGGGTAATTAACAAGATTTTGCGTTCCTTAGTCAATTTAAATGCATTGAAAAGAACTCTAAAGATAAGACCTGGAAGAAATATTTTGGTGAAAAAAAAAAATGAACGAAACATTGATATTCTCAACATGATGCCACAACCATAAAATACAAAAGGATTTCAATAAGGCTTCAACTTACACTGCCCAACTTCAATCTTTTCATCTGGAGTTTTATGGCAAAAGAAAAATCGGAAAACTACCATTTACTGTCCTTTCTGTCATCTCTTATGATATACAGTACTGTGCCATTGGTGCGAAAGAAGTCCAAATATGTGTTCAGTCTTTGCAAATCTGAGGAACTTGACTTGTCTTAAACATTATCATATGTGTGCAAAAAAATTTAGTTTCATTTAGGCTATTGTACACAAATGCTAATGGAGTAGCTGGTGAAATGGTATGAGTAAAGAATATGATAGAGGTTGCAAAGGCAGAGAGTAAAAATTACTGATACAAAATTCTACAAAGATATTTTCAGTGTTACAATTTTACCTAAGGATTGCAAAAAAAAAAAAAAAAAGAGAACAGAGATATATGAGAGTACTGGAGCGGGGATAGCTTTGCTTGAGAGGTAAAGACTCCAAGATGAAGATGACCATACGGTTATAGGGAGTAATTTCCAGAAATTTATTATTACGTCCACATGTACAGGTTCAGAAAGCATTATCATAGCTGTGATATATATCCCACCAAGGATTCATGGAAGACTAAAAGAGTATGAGGGAAGTAATATGGCTATACTAGAAGTGCTGACTTCAGTTGTAAACATTGCACATGAGAATAAGTGTAGGATATCAGTTATGGGAGATATTGATAAGTGAAATTGAGGGGAATACTCTATCTCTATACAGTGAAGAGTATTATCTTGGACAAAGATTTCTAGCCTTTGAGCAAGGTAACATATTGCTCCAACATGTGGAATTCTACTCAACATGTGGAATTCAGATCACATCTGGCAGCTATACATGGGATTTTTTTATCAACAGCCACGAACACTGACGAATAATATTCTACGCCCTTGCAAAGCTGTGTATTAGTTAGTAAATAAAAGTTATGAAATGTATAATATACATATGCATAAAAGTACATAAATAATTATTTCATAACTTTATTTACAGAATAAAACACAGTATTGCAAGGGTTTAAATTCTATTCCTTCCTGTCTACGGTTGTGGACAATAAAATCTACAAGCAGTTGCCAGAGTATCGTCATATTTCCAGGATAGCAGGCAAAATTCTAACGGTCTTTGTAGATGATTGTTGCTGGCATACATGGATGGTAGTGGAGGAGGAGAAGGATTAATTTTTGGAAGGCGAGTCCCCTTCCATAAAACGTTAAGGAACTCTTCCACTACAAGCTCTATTTCTGGTGTTTTCTCTCTCTTTTCTCTTTTGGAAACTGCTTCCCTGCCTACTGGGACAAGGAAACAATCCAGAGAAATTTGTCTTTTTCCTATTTCCTAAATTTTTCTGATAATATTCATCGCATTGTCATTAACCATATTCACTACTCTATTGCCCACAGTTTTATCTGGGTGATGATTCTCAATAAAAGCCTGCACATCATTCCACTTACTAA
>JAXCGZ010000472.1:22500-50000 GCA_037179515.1 Halocaridina rubra | reverse complement strand
CAAGCAAATAGTGTACAGTATAAAAGATATACAGATTTACTGTACAGTAAACAAATTAATGCACTCTATTATGTGGTGGGCAACAGGCATACACTGGGACGTGACTGGTGACGATGAGGACGAGGATGCAAACATTTTGCCGCCTCCGTATCAGCTGATGCACCCTTGCATGCTATTTCCCTGACGATATTATATCGAAAGTTTGTTTGCTGTTTGTTCTTAATGCTTTTTTTCCATTATCTTCATAATATCCAATCGCATTAAGCAGTAGAAGAGGAGGATGCGGGAGAACGAACCCCTATCGGCAAATGTTTTGCCGCTTTTGTATCAGCTGATGCTTTTCACTATTCAGGCACAATATCTTACTCATAAAATATTTATTTACTCACTCTATTTGGGGTTTATCTAATTTTCAAGATTATAGTACATATTATATATTAATATTGCTTGGTTTTAAACATTATTCTATCTTCTTTACATATCAACCATGCTGCACGAAATCTAAACATAAACAAAGTCAGCTTAGAAAAAAGAAAACTATAAAATTCGTTACAAGGGAAACATATATTGGGGAAATTTAAATGAAATATATATATTCTCTACACAATATTTCCCTTATTATATTATATCGAAAGATTGTTTGCTGTTTGTTCTTAATGCTTCTTTTAAATTTTCTTAATAATATCTGATCGCATTAAGCGGTAGAAGAGGAGGAGGATGCGGGAGAACGAACCTCTATCGGCAAACGTTTTGCCACTTCCGTATCAGCTGATGAACCCTCGCATGCTATTTCCCTGACAATATTATATTGAAAATATGTTTGCTGTTTGTTCTTAATGCTTTTTTTCCATTATCTTCATAATATATGATCACATAAGGTGGTAGAAGAGGAGGAGGAAGATGGCGGAAAAGTGCCTCTGAGGCTGTCGATTTTTTACTAAAATGAGAATTTTTTTTTCTATTTTTTTTGCATAGGTGCTATTCGTGAATTTCGTATTTTTTAATATTATTTTTTAGGGGCGTTATTGCAATTTTGCGGATAAAAAAATGCAGAAAAAGCGAACAAGGTGTATATATATATATATATATATATATATATATATATATATATATATATATATATATATATATATATATATATATATATATATATATATATATATATATATATATATATATATATATATATATATATATATATATATATATATATATATAATATAATATATATATATATATATATATATTAAAAGAAATGAAGTATATATTTTCTATACTTAAGCTTGGCAATACCAACATACTGCACGATATTACCATGTTTATTTTTCTACTAAATAATATCCACATCACATGTACAAAATGCATTTGCATGACTTTAGAGTTCTCATATCCAAGTTACAAGATCTTATAATGCAAAATTCTCTATTCAAAGACAAGTTGTCAATGTGATTTTTTATTGATTCAGTAATATTTTCACAAACTAAGGGCAATTCTTAACTTATCACAAAACAACGAATAGGAAGCTAATGGATAGGCAGAAATAACAAATTGCTGTTTAGCTTTTAAGTTTTACAGTTCTCAGGATCTTTCTGCATTTTACTAGAGATGGTATCTTCTAGCCAAAAATAAAATGTTGAGTTTAACTTTGAATTTTTTCTGACTATGGTTAGTTGAAATAATTAAACTAAGGTCTGAAATGAATAATACTCTGTAAAATGTAGCAAACGTTCAATATATATTGAAGTTTTAAGCACCATAAAATACCCCTAAAAATTCTTATTTGCTTGAGCGTGACATTTTCAAAGTTTACTTCTTAGTTATGAAAGACGGAAATTCCTACACAAGGACAAAGAGAAGAAGGTAGAGGAAAACGTTACTCACCTGAATACCATGAGTGGAGTAAAAGTCAGCTGTTCCTAGTGATGCATAAAGCTTGTATCCCATTTGGCTAAGTGTCCTTACTGCTGGCAATAATTCATTTTTGTGCTGAAAAATACAATACATAATTCAAAATACACATTTTCAGTGAGCGAGGAAAATTTATGTACATAATAATACTTACACATTCGTCACGGTCTAAGCTTAGCATGGGCATGCACTCAGGGTAACGAATACATCTGCCAAAACAAGTCCTTCGAAAGAAAGCAACCGTCCTAGCCCTTGGTTGAAAAGGGAGTCCGTGACGTAAAACCGGAACAAAAATAATACACATCATAATCCTCCCTTACAAAAAAAAAGTAAAATAAAAAATAAAATTTATATTCAAAAGGTTTGAAGCCTCAGAATGCATGAGAAATCACGAGACTAGTTTCTTATTCATCAGCACTCGAACCTAGAAGAATGAGAGGGGATATGTTGACGGTCCGTAAATTCCCTCAAGGTTATGACAGAGTGGATAGGGATCGATACTTTGATATGACTGGCACTAAAACTAGAGGTCATAGTTTGGAGCTTCGTAAGAAAACTTCTTTGCAGGATGTAAGGAAGTACATTTTTAGTGCAAGGGTAGCTGATAATTTGAATTTGCTAAGCGAGGAGGTAGTTAATGCTAATTCAATCCATAGTTTTAAGGACAAATATGATATGTATCACTAAGTACAGCATAGGGTTCTTTCCCGTAAGCACATTTAGGTAATTACACACCAAAGAAAATCAAAACAGGACCTAGCACACAATTTTACACACAAATACTATCACCACTTCTGCTTCGTCAGTCCCCAAAGTGGCTTCCAGAAGCATATCCATACCCAATGCACTCACGTCCATGCAATCACTCAATAACAATACAGCTGCATCACGGCCTCCCAATATCCATAATCTTTTAGACTCCTCCCTTCCCTAAGAGGACAGAGTTCATCTGACCAGGCTGCTATGTGGGATTAGCTGTGTTCTTCCTTGAGGATTTGGGGCTGTTCAGTCAGGCAGCTTAACAAACAATAAATAACAACAACTACCTTTTTTCATTCCATATATCTCCTGGATATTCTAGGTAAGAACTTTGCCTACAAAATTTCAATCTTCATTGAAACTATTTTCTGCCCTCCTTCCAATACCCACTAAGACTCCTATTAAGCTTGCTTGGTATGTTAATTTCACTCTCCCCTTTCTGCATGGTACTCTTTATAAGTTCCACTTTTTCTCCTTCAAAATCACCACCATGTTTCTGCCTCTTCAAAAATTCTGTTGCAAACTCATTCTTACTAAATGCTTTTACCCTTTTTTATCCTCCCTACACCCAAACTCCTCCATTCATATATTTTTTCTTTCTTAAAAAGAAATATCCACTACTCCATCTCCCTCCACATTCGATAATTTTTCTCAAAATACCCTCGTAACCTGCTTCACTGCTTTAAGATTAGCAATCTCCCATCTAGCAATTCATCCTCACATCCATTCCACCTTTACCCCAGTTTATATCCTAGTTAACTTATTTTCAAATTTCCAATGTATTTTCTTTAATATCTTTCGACATTTATTCCATTTTTTATACATCAAATGCCTTTCTAAGCTTCCAGACTCCTCCCATGTCATTCAACGTCAATTTCATACTGGAAAATATGTGGAAAAAGTTGCTGACCATTATAACAGATTAAAGTGCCATATAAAGGACAAACATTCTACGACAATAACTGAAGCAAGTTATGACCTAAGATTTCCAAATGTAGCAGCAAGTCATACATCTCATACAATGCAATACACTACAAACTCCATGTGAGGTAATCTGATACTTAAGAGTTAAGAAAATAATGTACTTCAAAAACTTAAATCTAATACTGTAACTATACAAAAGATAAGGGAAATATAAAAAAGCTGTCTTTGATGAAGGAGACTAAAAGCTCTTATGAGTAGTTGCAGATAATTTTACACCTAAGTGCCTTCAAGAATACAAGCTCTTATTTTTAAGTTAATATTTAACTACATTCAGAGGTTTCAGTGCATTTACATGGGAGATAACATTACTGGTCATAATCTCAATAATATAGATATTACCAGCACTTAACCTATGATATATGTATAAAATTAGGTTCAACCCAGCCACTGAGGGGGCAAGCCAGCCTAAACTTGGCGCCGGTCCCAAGCTCAGGTAAATGGGGGGGAGGGTTGGCGGCAGGAAGGGCATCCGGCCATAAAAATTTTGCCAAAACCAAAATATGGCCAGTACAGATAATGAGAATAGTCACTATACTAGGACGTTCTCCTTAGGCGATGCGTTGGGGCTTTGCCTGACCCCTCCGTAAAGACAGCAAGGGCTACCCAGTCATGGGCAGGCTGGGTTAAAGAGGCAAGCTCGAGGGAGAGTGTCAGATGAGGTGCTGAGGGTGGGCACTCTTAATGTGGGGACGATGACTGGGAAGGGGCGAGAATTGGTGGACCTGATGGAGAGGAGGAGAACTGGAGTGCTGTGTGTGCAGGAGACCAGGTGGAAAGGAAATAAGGCGAGGGAACTGGGTGAGGGTTGCAAATTGTTCTATAGTGGAGCAAATGAGGAAGGGAGGAATGGTGTAGGAATAATACTATCTAAAGACCTGAAGGAATGCTTACTTGGTGTGAATAAAGAGTGACAGAATTATGAGTTTAAAGCTGAGACTGGGAGAAACGGTAGTCAATGTGCTATGTGCCTATGCCCCACAAACTGCTTGTACAGCGGAGGAGAAGGATGTATTTTGAGAGGAGATGGACCAGGAGCTTAGTACAATTCCTATGGGAGAGGGTAATTTTGGGGAGATCTAAATGGCCACTTGGGAATTGGGAGAGCTGGGATAGGTAGAGTTCATGGTGGCTGGGGGGTGGGCGAGAGAAATGAGGGGGGAGAGAGAGTGATTGATTTTGCTGTGGCATTTGATCTGGCATTGGTCAACACATTCTTTGAGAAAAAGGAAAACAGATTGATTGCATACAGTAGTGGTGGGAGGGAGAGCCAGATAGATTTACTGTTGTGTAGGAGAGACCATCTGAAGGAGATTAGCGACTGTAAAGTAATAAATAGGGAGAGTGTAGCAGTGCAACATAGGATAGTAGTAACTGATTGCAGGCTCAGGAAATGTAGGAAAGTAAGAAGCCGAGGATGGACCCAAAGATAAAGTGGTGGAGATTGAAAGATGCAGAGCTGAGAGCTATGTTTAAGGGAAGAGTGTTGGAAGCGATTAGGTTGCATGAGGATGTACAAGAATGGTGGACAGAGAATAGTAAGGTGATTTTGAGGGTTGGTGAGGAGGTACTTGGAAAGTCATCAGGAAGGAAACCCCCAAATGATAAAGAGTCATGGTAGTGGAATGAGGAAGTGCAAGAATGGGTGAAGAACAAGAAAGAAGCTAAGAAAAAGGCAGATTTATCAGGCCTGGAGCAGGATAAGGAAGAGTACAAGCAGGCAAAGAAGGAGGCAAGGAGAGCAGTAGCAAAAGCAAAGGCAGAGACATTGAATGAAGTCTATGAAGAACTGGAAACACCAGAAGGAGAGAAGAAAATATGGCGAATTGCCAAGGCCCAAGATGCTGCATCCAAGGACTTGACCCAAGTAAGACAAATAAAGGATAACCATGGAGTAGTTCTAGCAGAAGAGGATGAAATAAAAAGCAGATGGGAAACTTATTTTGAAGGATTACAAAATGAAGAGAACCCAAGAGCAGAATTTGAAGATGGACTTCCAAATGAAGCAGTTACAACAACATTGGCTAGAAGAGAGGTAGAGCGGGCAGTAAGGAAACTGAAAAATGGAAAGGCAGCAGGACCTGATAAGATGCCAGTGGAGGTATGGAAGAGTCTTGGAGAGGAAGGCATAGATATCTTGAGGGGATTTAATGCAAAAGATCTTTGGTCAGGAAAAGATGCAAGAGGAGTGGAGAGGAAGCCTAATCATCCCAATCTATAAAGGGAAGAGAGACATTCAGGAGTGGAAACTATAGAGGTATAAAGTTGTTAAGTCATACTATGAAGATATGGGAGAAGATCATAGAGAGGAGACTCAGAGAGGTAACGACAATTGGGGATGAACAGTTTGGGTTCATGCCTGGAAGAGGGACAGTGGATGCCATATTTGCCTTGAGACAAATGATGGAAAAGCATCGGGAGAAACAGAAAGGACTACATATGGTCTTTATTGACCTGCAAAAGGTATATGATCGAGTACCACGTCAAGAGGTGTGGAGGTGTATTAGAGATATGGGAGTCCCCGAGAAATATGTAAGAATCATCCAAGATATGTATGAGAGAGCAGAGGCAAATGTTAAGAGCAGTGTGGGCTTGACGAAAAGTCTCTCAGTAAATGTTGGTTTGCATCAAGGGTCTGCTTTGAGTCCATATCTATTTGATCTGGTCATGGATGTAGTAACCCAGGGTATTAGAGATTAGTCACCATGGTGTATGCTCTTTGCAGATAACATTGTACTGTGTAGTAACAGACGAGAGGTAGTGGAGGAGAAGCTTGACGAGTGGAGAAGAGTGATGGAGGATAGAGGACTGAAAATCAGCAGGAAGAAGACAGAGTACTTGAGGTTGAGAGGAGATGAGGATGAGGAGGTAAATCTGCAGGGGGAGGTATTGAAAAGAGTTGAAAAGTTCAAGTACTTGGGATCAAAAGTAGTCGGAAATAACTCACAGAATACAAGCGGGATGGAAGAACTGGAAGAAAGTGTCTGGGGTGCTGTGCGACAGGAGAATAGGGATTAAGTTGAGGGGTAAAGTGCATAAGACAGTTGTGAGACCTGTGATGATGTATGGAGCAGAGATATGGGCAATAAAGAAGACACAAGAGAAAAAACTGGATGTGGCAGAGATGAGGATGCTGAGATGGATGTGTGGGGTGACAAGAAACAATAAGATCAGAAACGAGGTAATAAGAGGTACCTCAAAAGTTAGAGAAATATCAGATAAGATACAAGAAAGTAGACTAAGATGGTATGGTCATGTCGTTAGGAGGGATGAACAGTATGTTGGGAGGAGGGTGATGGAAATGGATATACAGGGTAGGATAAGGAGGGGGAGACCAAAGCGTAGGTGGATGGATTGCATCAATGACGACCTGAGGTCTAAAGATTTGTTGGGTGATGAGGTATGGGACAGAAACATATGGAGAACACTGGCCAGAAACATCGACCCCACATAAAAATGGGAAAAGATGTAGACGAAAAAGAAGAAGATATGTATAAAATTAGGTTCAAAGTTCCCTAACTTATTCATACCTTATAGCTACCAATTGACAGCAGAATTGAACGTTGAGGAATGACAAAGCCAGTGGAAATCATGGCTTTCAAGTAAGCCTCATAACGATTCTCTCCAAAGCATGCAACTTCTCCGGTTGAAGCCATTTCTACTCCCAACATAACATCAGCACCTGTAAGTAGATAAATTTTGCTACAGAAGTGCTGCACTTATACATACAATTATTTATTACTTTATCCAGACATTATATAGTCGATATATTAAGATTCCTTTAAAGTGCAAGTTTATGAATACCGTACAATTATATACCTGATTACAAACAATATAAAAAATATTGAAAATTAAATCTTATGCAATTCTTTGAATAAACAAACAAATAATGGAAAGCATGAACACTGAATATATGGCTTGATGCACCTACAGAGGTACTAAAAACGAAAATTTTGTGAGGAGTATCTGTGAAGCCCTAGACAAGTCCATAAATATACAAAAGACGATACAAAACTGACTAACAACGTAATATAGTATAAATTCCCTATAACTTTTTCAGTGAAATATATTACCATTAATATCAGTTAATAATGAAAGACCGATGATCATTTTACTATAAAATAAAAAAAAGTACAATGCTATACTTCATAAATCACATGTTACTTTACAATTATTCTTGAATCAAAGAAGACAAGGTTTACTTCATAATGCAGACAGTTAAGTGATTTACTACTAAAAGCTACAAGTGAGATATAGAGAGACTTCCACGAGATGCATAAATTTTATGACTAGATCGCAATAAAGTTAGAGAGATAGAAGATGTGCATGAAACCAACACTATGCCAATATAACTTCCAATCTTCAATATTTTGGAGAATAAATTCTAAAAGCCATGATTTGTTAATTTCTTAATGTACTTACAGCAATAAATATCTATGTTCAGGTATGCAGAAAAAAGCTACAGTACAATGCAGAATACTTATGAAACACATACTATTGATGAATATTCATAACACTCTACTTACGCATCACAGGAATTAAAAAGTTACTTTGTACAGTACAATGAACCCACAAGCATCACGTCATACAAGTCCTGTATAATTTTTTTAATTTGTTAAGTCAATATTACAGTAAACATTTTACGCAAAATTATCTCCAATGAATAATATTTTCTTACACTACACTAGAGAGGTAGCATGTGAATTATTCAATCAATTTCAGAATATATTTTGACTCGAATTAAAAAAAAAGTATATATCTGGTTACAATGATATGTATGAAACTGTAACATATCACATACATCAGAATTCCATTTTTCAACATAAGTAAGTACAGTTGTTACTAATTACTAACATTATCCTTTAAAAATATAAACCTGCTACCCTTATCATGATATTAAAGCTTACAAGTCATATGATTGCACACACAAGATTTTAACTCACCAGCTAAACGGGAAAAACTGAACTGTGGAACTTTAACTCCCACACGGCCACAGCCTCTCAACACATTAACAGGAGCCACCTTTTCACCAACAATGATCTGGGTAGCACATGCCACAAAATCAAAATCCAAAGTTTTGCTTACAAAAGGGAATGAGCGAGATACTCTCAAGTTGGTTTCAATGACCTTCAAGTGATTGTCCTGAAATTGAAACATTTATTATTAAACTGATACTAAACTATTTATAAGAATTGATAGAGAGGCATTGTGGAGTGTGTTGTGAATGTATGGAATAAGTGGAAGTCTGTTGAATGCGGTAAAGAATTTTTACATGAACAGCAGAGCATGTGTTACAGTTGGCAAACACTGAAACTTATTCAATGGAAGATCATATTCTCTTTCTCTTAAAAATTTATCATTCCAAAACTAGCCAAACTATGTTTGCATAGGAATTCAAGGTTCAAATCCTCCATAGAGCATTTACACAGAATGCACAGCAGCAGAAGTTCATTCAAAAACAAGAAACAAATAAAAGCAAGTACTCAGTTTAAATATCTAACTACTTCTCATATAAATTACTCCATAACAATAATATAAAAAAATAAAACCATAAAATATTGATCACTAATTCGTAGAATAATTTGCATAATACTTTACAGACGATATTCCACTATTTGCTTAATAGATTTCACCCAAATTACACCTACCTTTGCAATCAACTGCATATTAAATGGGCCATTAACCTCTAAAGCACGGGCAATAGCCGCACAAATTGATGTGATTTTTGCAAGTGTTTCTGAATTCAGATCTTGTGGAGGAGTGACGAGAGTGGCATCACCAGAGTGGACCCCAGCATTCTCAACATGCTCACTAACTGCCATGCATATCAGTTCACCATCTGATGCCACAGCATCTACATCTATTTCCTGCAACAATAACAATTATACTCTTTTTTATGGATGGATTAGGATTCTCTTGGAAATACCAAGGCATGGATTAAGAAATCAACTTTCGATTGAAAGTAATTCTGATCATTCTTTAAACTACACAAATTTATGTCGAGAAAAAATGATAATAAATAAAGATGTATAAGAAAATATGTGGTTGTTGCCACCCTGCTATCTCAGAGAAGTGAGGGGCATCTCTACCGCTGTTATTATACTATTAATGATATTAAAATATTACAAAATATGGTTTGATTGCAATAAATGAACTATAAAATACAATTACATAAATGAAAAATTACGTACTATTCATGTACATTACATTATTTAAACGATACTAAATAACAAATGATGAAATTATCAAATGTTACAAATCATAAAAGTAGAAAGAAAGAAATATTTCACAAAACAAATATGCATAGGAATATCTTATAAACAAAAGATATTAAAAGATATTTCCTACCTTGGCTTCCAAAATAAACTTAGAAATAACAACTGGATGCTCCTTGGAGACAGCAGCTGCTTGGTTAAGATATGTCTCTAAATCTTGATGGGAATGCGCAACATTCATGGCTGCACCAGATAAGACATACGAGGGCCTAACAAGGCAGGGGAAACCTACTTCCTCACAAAAAGCTTGTGCAGATTTTAGATTCGTAAGTTCCTTCCATCTGAAGAATATTATTTTACAATTAATTCAGAGACTCATCACCTGAGTAGCCATAAGCAGATAGATATATCGGTATTCTAAAGATAATAGGAACATATACATACAGTCAAAAAACTACCTGCACAATTGTTATCAATTTCACATAAAGAAGTATTGCACTAACTGTGGTTGCGAGATGCCTATTCGGTCAAGCATCCTTGAAAACTTGAATCTGTTTTCAGCACCATCAATTGATTCAGGAGATGTACCAAGTATACGAGCCTTTTGTCGATGGAGATCGAGTGCTATATTGTTTGGTAGTTGACCACCCATGCTCAGAATGACACCTTTGGGATTCTCAAGATTGTAAATGTTCATTACAACCTGTTAATTCAAAATTATGATATAAGTAACCTTTTTTTGAGCTCGGGGAAATATACAAAAAGTAATGGATTCTTTATTATTATAAAGATCACAATGTGCTGCATCATAGTACAGGCGACAACTGACTAGTATGCCCTCTCTTTAAAATAACAGTACTTCCACATATGTAGAACTACCTCTTAGTAGTAATGAAATTACTACTAGTTTGTTGTCGGCAACAAACATTAAAAACAGTACAAGGAAACGAAAGTTCTATATATAAACTCACTCACTCAAAATTTAACATTTAGCCATGCATCAACACAGTCTACAATGTGCATATGCATGACTATAAGGAGATGTATATGATTAGCGGTATGAAAGGCTTAATATTTCTAAAGTTTACTGCTGTTTCTTCTGTTATTTGCAGGATAGACATAATATATGGAAAAGAAATCAACTTTGGTGATACAAAAAGCTAAAGTTAATTATAATCATTATTGTATTATTAAACAGAGGAAATATCCTTTAATGACTATATCATTATTTTTCTCAGACACTAAGAAATAATCACCATAACAAAATTAAATATATTAGTATGATACCAACAAAAAGAAAAAAAATACAGGGTAGTAATAATTTTGCTTATAAAGTTTTTTTCTCAATTGTCGGCATGTTAAGCTGTATCCAGAAGCAAGGTCACAAATGAATAAAACTAGGGGTATAGCAGGGCTTAAGTGTACCCTCCACATCCTAACCCTTTCCCTCAGTTGCTTTATAACAAAGCGTAAATATTCAGGGAGGGAGGACTTGCCAACTTTCCCTTGCAGTCAACTCTTACAATAAGCAAGAAAGACAGGTGTGGAATACTTCTTCTCCTACTAACAGGGATATATACCCTGCCTATATATCTATAAACATATTACTTGATCTACGCTGAAATCCTAGGTTTATTACATTGAAGAAATTGTTTTAGAAACAATGACCGAAATGCAAAGACGGAATATAGCATACCTCAAAAGAGATTTCGTCAAAATACAGTCTGTCACACATGTCATAATCTGTTGAGACGGTCTCAGGGTTGTAGTTCACCATCACTGTTCGATGACCCATCTTACGAAGCTTGCGCAAACACTGCACTGCACACCAATCAAATTCCACAGATGACCCAATTCTATATACGCCAGATCCTGTTCATTTGTATGTAAAAACTATTATAAAAATCTAAAATAATTATTTCTTTTGTACATGATCAATATTAAGCAACAACTTTAAGAGATCCAAAATCGTGTTCTTGAGACATGAACTCGTATAAAGAGAATGCTTCATTCATAATTTTTGCAAAATGTAATTCTTTGTCCATTTTTTTTTCCAAAGTTCATCATTGTGATCTTTTTCCATTTTAAATGAAAAAAGAGAACTGAGTTTAAGGATAGAGTAAACAAGCAGGTAATATATTTTTACTCCATTTAATAACACAAATCTCAATACCATGACAAAAGAAAAGATTTTGAAGAATTATGGCATTCTTATTTTGTCAGGTATACTTTTCACATACACTTGTGAATTCTCTAATATCTAAAGTTTCCTTATTCTTATTCATATTTACAGACTGACACTGTGGTCTGCAGTGGGGCGGTAAAGCAAAGCATCACAATGACTGATCCCCCTTAAAGTCTTCTAAAATAGAAAAATAAGCCAAAAACCTACACAGTAAAATAATCCACGCAATTTTAGATTCCTAGCTTGTCATCTTGCCTAATTTATTTGTCCTTTATTTTGCTGTGATTAAATTCAGTCTGTGATTACATATCTTTGTTATAAATTGACTAATCTTTTTCTTCTGAAATGACTAGTTTAGCAGTTAAGAATAAATAACAAAACAGGTATTTTTGCTAGCATCAAGTCATCATTTATTTTTCCTTGGTTACATGTTCAAGCATTTCTCCATGTGGCAGGGATGCTGCAAGTAGGCAATCACCACCAGGATAGACATATTTATACCAAAGAAACTAGCACCAATCATGCTCATCAAATCCAATCAGGCAAACGAAGAAGTAGAAAGGAGCAGGGGAAAGACAAGCAAACCCCAAAAAAAAAATCCACAAGGCAAAATGATAAAAGGAGTGTTAGAAACCATAGGATGTTGATTAAATGTGCAAGTAAGGACCAAATGCATGAAGCACCCAAACAGAAGAGAACGAAACAAGAAAGCTCCCTGATAAAAAAAAAAATTTGGACCTTACAAATGCAAGCATAAGAATATTAGGTAGAAGGATTATACAGAAATGCCTGAAAGAATCAAATGTATCCAAAAGCAAAGAAGAAGGTAAGGGAAAATACTGATAGGTGAGAGATACTTATTCCAGATAAAAAGTGAAGGATTTCTCGGACAGAGGTTCAGCAACCAATCACGAAAACAAATTCCATATATGGAAAAAATACACAGATGAAGGAACCTTGCATCATGGCTTGGAAACTCCAAGCAGCCTAACGACGTAAAAATATGAAATACTAAAAAGTTACATTGCAAAAACTCCAATACAGGAAAGCTCAAGAGGAAAACTGTAGGTAATGAAATCAAGAAGTCTCATATTAGCCTTAACTTAACAAGGGATGAGGCAAGAGAAAAAAAGGCAATACCAGAGAATAACCGAATTAAAAAAAAAAACATGAGAAGGGCCAACACCAAATGAGGGCACAACCAATTCAAAGGAAAACACACAAGGTCAAATAGAATATACTAAAAAAACGGACCCAAGGTGTATAAAACAGAAAAAGAGAGCCTACAGAGTGGTGATCTGCAGATAATATCTACCCAAAGTGGACAAGAACGCTAAATATAATTATATACACTGAGCTAAACTGATAGAGTAACGAGGCATCAATTTACGATAGCAAAAAAGTCAAGTATCGAAGGGAACATCCCTTTGCTAAGTGTAGAAGAGAATCTAACACAATGGAGCAAAGAAAGGCTCGGAAAGAGGAAATACAGATGACACCTGCACAAAGAGCAAAGTGTAGCAACAGAGAACAGCATAAGAAGGAGTCATACATCAGAGATCTCTCACCGATGTGGCAACACAAAAGGCCACTTGCAGGGGGGAAAAGTTGAGGGTAAATAAAATAAAAACCTACAAGGTGGCAAGCAGAGGTCAAGAAAATCCAGAACTCCGTGGAGTTGGAGCTACTTCATGGAGAAGAAGCAACAAAACAGAACCTAATTGTCAATAAAGAGGAGAATGGCATATATATTAAAAGCCTAAGTGAAGGAGAAAACAGGTCATAAATCGAAATATAAGTATTTTATCATAAAGAGTATCCTAACTGGATGGATGCGAGTTGCAAGGTCTCTACAATCTGGAGGATTATTGTTTCTAGAGGAAAGCTTAAGGAAAGTCATTACTGCTCTTATAAAGTCCTAAACTTGTTAACTTAAACTTCCATCATCATGCCTGCACATCTAACGGTATAATCAAGTAGCCACTAAGTTAACTGGAGCATCTATAGGAGGGATATAGTAAGTTACCTTATTATTTCCAACAGGTTCTGACAAAAATTGTTCCACATAAATTATCGTGGCAAGCAGAAAGCTTTGAACTACCTGTATCCTACACATTAGATACATATGACATGAGAAGAGAAACATAATGTAGCATAAGTGCTAATGGCCAAGGACTTAAATACTAAATGTCACACTTTATCAGTGCAATACCAATCCCAAATTAAATGTCACAATTCATATCGCCATTACCAATCCTCAGTCTCTTATCCATTCTACATACATAAGGTCATCTGAGGTATTCATCCAATATATTTTACATGCATTGTGTCCTCAGTAACAAGAGTGTATAGATATCTACACCATAGACTTACTGTTTTACGTTCAGCTGTGAGAAATGGCTCCACTCATACCATCTAAAGTAAAGGATAGTTACCAAAGTATGTTACTTACCAATAACAACTGTTGCTCCAGGAGGAAATGCAAGGTCATGGTCCTTTCCAGAATAGGTCAGATACAAATAGTTTGTAGCTGCTGGCCATTCTGCCGATACTGTATCGACCTGTTTTACAATTGGTAAGATGCCTGAAATAAAAAAGGGCACTTTGAGGATGGAAATGTGCATTTTCTCTGAGTCTCTTTCTTTCCAGCAGCAGTTCTAGCAAAATAATACTCATGAATTAACTCAATAGAATGCTACAACATGCTACATGTACTAATTTTTTCCAGCATTTATATAAACTGTATTTGTCATGCACGTCAAAAATAATAGATTTTGTCCTTTTTATGACAAAATAATATGATGTTTAATTGAATAAAGAGCAATGGTAAGTACTGTTTCCATATTAAAAAGAAAAGCACAATGAATACAGTACTTTTTTCAACATGATGCCATATCTTGATGTCAGCAGGGTGGCACAACTGAACATTGTATGGGAAAGCATCAAGATCTCACCTCTTCCAGCATCTGTTCTGTGGCACTCAAAATGTCAGTGTCATGGAAGACGTGACAGCCCTTTGCTCTAATATCCCTATCAGTAGCACGAAATACGAGAGGGGATTCTTTCACCCCTTTCAGGGATGAAATATTGTACGCCATAATGAGTAATCAATAAAGATAGGGCAGTCTTAAGAGTATTTAACTGAGTAGACCAACTGTGATTACTATGAGCAGATCCACTACTTTCAAAACTGCCAATCAAATATGATGCATAATAAAATAATTAAGTACTAAATTTGCTACATTAGAATTTTTTTTTCTAATATTTAATGCTGAGCTGCAGCAATTATGGCGATCACAGTAAAACAAAAAATGGGAGGCAGTAGGATTCAGAATACTGTATCTTGTCCATCTTTATTCTAACCAACAGTTGGTATGTGGCATGGAAAAACATTTAACAGTTAGGACAGTCAGACTTTCACTACCTATCCCGTTCGGGTGGCTCTTATGCCAAGTAAGGAATAAAAGCGTGGTTCAGTATTCCTTCTTCTCTAGCTACCAAGGATTACACTTATATGCTAAAATGCTAATATATAGGGCACTTTTACAAATTTCTCTCCTTTAAAATTTACAGTTTACTTACCATGTTTTTCTCTAAGGGCTCTTATGGCCAACTCTGTACATTTTACAGCCTTGGCAATCTGTTTATCCGAAAAGCCAAGCTGCTTTGCACTGAGAAGAACAGATTCTGACACATCTTCATCACAATGGTTCTCCAGGTGTTCGTACATGTTGGTGATATTCTTTAAACGGGAAAAATTTGAATATAGCTGTTTATCACAAGAACAAATACTGATTATATTCACACTGTGAAATTTAAAGCAATCAAAGAAGAGTGGGATGGCCATGATTGAGCTATCTATGACGCACACAAAATGAGCAAATTACAATCAAACACCTGTTAAGAGTAACAGGTGGAAAATACCTGGTTCTACGGCTGTGCAATATAAGATACTTAATGACTAATGAAAATATAAACTTGAGTGACCTATATAGAATTCAAGAGCTGAAGAATAAATAAAAGGTAAACATCCTAAACTGATATCAAAGATTTAGAAAATGATAATTATATGTATCTTACATAAAATATTTTCTAAATAACTTTATTTTTGAGTGAACATATAAATCAATATTTAATTCTTTCTCACCTTCATTTTATACAGGAACCACTTGTCGATTTTAGTCAGTTCATAGAGTTTATCAACATCCCAGCCTTCCTTCAAGGCAGCTGCTAACACAAGCATCCTTTTATCAGTTGGTTGTTGAAGCTCCTTTAATGAGATTAAAATAAACATTTAGCACTCATATAAACAGAATACAAAGCTAAATACATACAAAAACTTGATGCAACTATTTATACCACGTAAACAGTGTCCATTTCACATGGCTAATTAATATGATGCTAATAAATATATATCATTACTTAAAGAGCATTTCATCCAAGCATTTACAATATACTGTAATTGTTTCTTGCTAATGACATATATATTCTCCAGCTTATCAATCTTCTTACATAAAGGAAAGGTGGCATTCATAGTCCTTCACCCAGAATGCAAAGTGAATGATATGATATCAATATTATCTTTTTGAAAGAAAATTATATAAAGTTTAATAAGCAATTTTATGGATAAAAAAGAATATAAAGGTTGATTTGTATAAAAAAACGACACAAGCTGTTTACAAAGAAGCAGGTAAAAATAATAATATACATTAATTAGGCTAAAGACTCTCTGTACAAATAGTGCATAACAACACTAATTTTTAGTTCATCATCTTTTTAATATATCTCATCCCTCTCCTTATATAATATGTATATCTCAGCCCTTTCCTTATATAATGTGTTCACATACTCAAATGCTTAATATTTATAGTGTATGACTTACCTCTTCATCTGCTTCACAGTTATATGGATCAAAGCCATAGAGGGATTCATCCACCATACGCAAGGCTTTCTGAAGAGCTTCCTCAAAATTACGTCCAATACCCATCACTTCTCCTACGCTCTTCATTGAGCTTCCAATCTAGCCAAGCAAAAAAATAAAAAATGCTAAATCTCAACTTATATACACAAATTGGCTTGAATTATATTGCTGGGAGGTTCAGGCCCATATTCATTCATATTTCCAAAAAGGTTTCAAGAATTATATCACCAATTTTAAATTCAAACTCTAAAAATGTTCAAAAACATTGTCTTTAATAGACCAAATTCTTAATTTAAAAAATTTAACTTCCAGTAAGTTAATAAATTAATAATTGTAGTATGTATATGTTAAAAATTTATTAAGCAGTGTAAAGCATTAGCCATTAAGTCTCAGTGACATAGACGGTAACTAAAAGAGACAGGAGATCCGTGAATAACTACCTCTCTCTCCATCATACAGTTTCTTGACACATATCAAGTGACAGAAAAATTGCTCAGAAAGTGATTTATATGAATTATTGCTACATCAGTATTTCATGCTGAAACATGAAATATATATAATGAATGGAAAATGCTAATCATTATGGAAAAAACAAAATTATTTGGAGAGAAAGAACACAGGGTGGGCAGTGTTAAGGAAAAAAAAGTATAAAGAAGGGAATATATTAGGTAAAATAGTCAGAGCACATCATGCATCTTGAAAGAAGGCATGTGGAAAAGAAAAACAGTGCAATAGGAAAGAGAATTTGATGATGAAAGTGAATCTGGAGGTAATAATTATGGGTGACTGTAAGAGGTTACGGTCCTGAGACTGAAAATAATAATGAAGAGAAATGATAAGGAGTAAACAAGTCTTTACCTTGTTTTAGGATTTAAGAAATATGAAGAGATTTGTGAGTAAATATCCGAATGAAAAACTGCATATAGGTTATGATTAGCAAATTTGAGAGCTTAACGAGTTTTGCTTAAAATAACTCATGAATAGGCAATCTTGGATAACCAACATAATTAATAAATGGCACTGATTTATATTGTATTACTGGAAATGACTCTTGAAGACATGCAAGTCAGGAGTACAGGAATACTTGAGTGTGGGTGCATAAATTCACTCAAAATAGTTTTCTAAGCCATGTAGATATATGACAGGATATGATAAAAAGTGAGGTAAAAAGAGAGGGGGATATAGGCAAATTAGCAATATATAAGGTAAAAGTTGTAAAGGAAATGTGGATAAGCAGCAGATAAACTGGGAGATGTACAAATCACAATACCATACCTTGGTAGACACTCTGTTAAACTTGGAAAGATCCCAGCGTGGCACCTTCACGACACAGTAATCTAGTGAGGGTTCAAAGCAAGCTGTGGTTGAAGTTGTTACAGAATTGGTTAGGTCTGGTAAAGATTTTCCAAGAGCAAGCTTGGCAGCCACATATGCCAAAGGGTAGCCAGTTGCTTTAGAGGCTAAGGCAGACGATCTCGATAATCGAGCATTAACCTGAAACAGTGCATCAGATCATGAATATAACAGAGATTTTAACACCCTGACCTATATATACACATTCACACTTTTACTACATTTCCCTTAAAAAATAAGTATATATGAGGATAGGTACTGACAAGCGGTATTTCAATTCCATATTTTCAATTGATAAGAAACTTGTATCAAGAAACCAACCTACCAATATAAAATAGTCAAATTCTGCTTTAGAATATATTATTTGCATACTAATTTCTAATTGGATGTTTATGAAATTAACTTTTATATTAAAAAAAATCGCTAACCTAACACAAGTAGTGGTAATTCATTAATGATAATAATTTCAAAGAGCATTACTTAGACAGAACAAGATAAATAACTTACTTCAATTATATAATACTCCTCAGAAGTTGGATTTAAAGCATACTGGATATTACATTCACCAACAACTCCCAGACGGCGAATAATAGAGAGGGCAGTTGAACGTAGTAGGTTGTATTCTCTATTTGTTAGAGTTTGAGAGGGTGCTACCACTAAACTCTCTCCAGTATGGATACCAAGAGGATCAAGGTTTTCCATGTTACAAACCTGCAATATAGAAATACTGTGCATCAAAGATTGAACAGAAAAATTTCATACTAAAGGCTGCACTTACAATGTATCACAGTAAAAATCAATAAATTTTTCTAAATATGCATAATAGTGTTCTAATTTAAGTTTGTATTTCAGTACATCGGGCAACGATGAACCACAAGATATCAAAGTGCAATATGATTTAATATCCATTCACTAAAGGAAAAGATATTAAGGAAACAATAAAAATAGATATCAATACCTACAGTTATACAGTTATCATAAGCATCTCGCACAACTTCATATTCTACTTCTTTCCATCCTTTAAGAGACTTATCTGAAAAAATATAGCAAACCAAAATTACAAAAATACACTCTGAGCAACCATCTAAGACAAACAACAGTCCATGATTCTCATAAGGCTCATAAGTAACATATAAATTAGGTCTCAAGATTCGACAGTTAATTACTTTTATTAAATTCAAGATATGCAACAATGAGCTAATTTCACGATTTGAAGCACATCACAATTATACAGAGTTATTTCATCCTCATTATATATAGTAGCAATAGCCAATATCAGCTTCGTAACAGTAATTATCACATAAGCACAAATTTACTGAATAAGTATTTGTTACTTTTCACCGTATATAACTAATATATAACTAATTACCGATGATCAGCTGATTTGAATGAGCAAATGCTGATGTAGCTAATCTGGCAAGTTCTTGAGCTGTATCAGCAAAACCAGATCCTAAACCACCAAGGGCATAAGCAGCTCTAGCTAAAACTGGATAGCCAATTCTCTCCGCAGCTTCTAAGGCCTATAAGAAAAATTAAATAAAAAAGCCTCCATTTAACAAGTTAATAAACTCTGGGCAAAATTCTTAAACAACAATATTTCAAAATTAATATCAACTATAATACAGGACCAAGTACAATATATGTCACACTTCTATTAATATCAATCTTTTATTCTATTACTAAAATAAAAAGAGGGAGGTAAAATATACACCCTGAAGGCGTATTGACTCATTTTAATTTAACAGATTATTTCCAACCATTATTCTAATGTTGACATTATAATCTATTTCTTGCAGGATAATCTAAAGACTGGAAATATGAATAGGAAAGCAATGTGAACTTATTATATGAAAAAGTTTTCAAGCAGTAACATCAACAACTGCCCTGAGGTCCATACTCCCATATGTGAGTTATATTATTTCCCTGCTACGCAAGCACTTGCACCTTACTCTTTGAGTCAATATTACTTCAAACCTACGGTTTGATATGGATAGAGAATTCTATTTTACTTGGACATGGCGTGAAGTGAAGTGTGAATGGATCATGGTGCATATTTAACAGCATATGACATTTGTATCATAAATACTCGCATCTCCTTATGAGGTCCCTCTTGTGCCATTTTGCATATGCCAAACAAAGAATCTTCCCAATAATTTTCCATGAGCCAGGGAAAAAAATGTCCTTTAAATGTTGGTGATATGACAAATTCACCCAACAAACAAACTACACGGCAGTGTCTCGTAATTTGGAATTTGCTTGTATCTTGAAAATTATCTTTAACCCTGCGAATATAATTGAGAACTTGTTCCAGAGTATACTCTTATACTCTTTCTCCACAATAATGCCCATTTATGCATCAAGCATTATGACTTTGGATTTTCCCCCAATGACTAATAATGTCATTTCAGATGTGGCCCAATATAATATGCATGGATATATTACAATCAATAACATCCGAATGTGCATTTATATTATAATACCACACAACTACTGCTAAGAGCCCAATTCAGTATTGTAAAAACAATTCCATAAGACATATGTTTATTGTTGCTCCTGTCTTGCTCAGTACTACATGTGTGGCTAGTACATTTATTGTTATGTACTATAAGAGTATAGTTCATGGCCAATGTGTATATATCTCACATATAGGTCCCTTGAATTTTGTTATAGACTGCAGGTCACTCTAATCTCTGTTTGGGGAATGCCCTGTTTGTTTGAAAGAAATACTGTATTCAAAGCAACTATGTATTATCATGATCTTTTTTTTTTCCTTCCCAAGACATATGGTATTTGTAGTCCGCTCCTCCTATGTTTTACATTTGTACTCCTTGGCTGTACTGATATCCCGAAGAAGCATGATTGACCGTTGTTACGTGGTAACAGATGAGGGAGGGGCAGCGTAGCATTTCTGAATTCTCCATGAGTTGGAATGTCCACGCCCCCAATCTCTCAAACCTTGTACTGCAGATCATCACTGCAATCATGTGGCTGGCACTGTTACTTCTGTTTCTTTATCTCAGAGTGCTCAAGTCAAGGTGCAGCAGAGAATTCCCCAGAGAGATTTTTGCAGGCTGCATGAAGACTCAAAAAATTACACCTTAAAAGGTATTAGTATAACGTCTCAGAATCTTACCTCTTCCACTGAATAAACAGCAGCCGATGGAGCAACTCTTTCACCAACAGAAGCAACAACCTCAGCAAACATACGTCTGTCTTCACTGCGCACAATAGATTCAATGGGAGTCCCCAATACCCTTACTCCATACTTAGCCCATACACCAGCACGCTCAAGTTCAACACCACAGTTAAGAGCAGTTTGTCCTCCAAAGGTCAACAGAACACCATCAGGACGCTCAGACTTGATAACCTGAAAAACTCATTTGTTATTATATTTTATAAAGGCATTTACCTGCAATTATAAATTATATATTCAATAGTTTGAATTTTACAATTCTTATATTGCAGAAGCTATATTGTGAATAAAAATAATATTCAGAGACTGAGATCCACATAAAATAATGTGTACTCAAGTAACTATGCAAATTAAGCTGGATCCTTAACGTTCCCAAATGGAAGACAAATAAAAAAAGCAACTAGAGGCATTACATTTAGAAGAGATATAACCTAAACTTCACTTTAAAACTGGATGTCTACCATATTAATACAATGATCTGTAAAATGAACACACAAAGACATGCAAAATTATTGGTCCGAGCAACTACTTATGACAGGAAAAGAGTTAAGGTGTAATTTAATGTGTAAACGTAAAGAGCTAGAAAGAAATGTTTTTTGCATGATCACATATAATATAAAACTGTGTACCACTGCCTGTAAAATTTCCCTTGTTGAGCAATACATTAGCAAAAAGTGCATCTCAATCATTAAACAATTACAAAGACGAATAAAAAATATCAATACGTAAGTATGAATATGATGAGTATGCTTTTTTTCCTAAATTTTTTTCAATTTGAAAGAAGATATAAAAATATAAAAAAATCCACTCCCTTGTTTGTTTTTACCAGTTAACTAATCTCACATTTCTGATACACGAGATAGGACTCAGCTTTAATTCATTATTTTCTTCTTGCAGTGAACATACTCCTATCTGTGATAGGCAAGAGTATAAAATTTGGAAATATACTGCCTCCAATTTCATATTGCAAACAAATACAAAAATATACATGACATTCAATGCTTTAGATAGTGCTACTTCAAATGGAAAGGGATTGAAATAACCTAAGTTACAAGACTAAAACTAACCTGCAAGACTAAAACTAACCTGTTCAACATATGAAGCAGTGATTGGAAGAAAGTATACTTTATCCGCCAGACCCTTACTGGTCTGAACAGTCGCAATATTAGGATTGATTAATACTGATTCGACACCATCCTCCTTCATAGCTTTGATGGCTTGAGATCCTGAAATAGTGTAAACATAGTTTACGTAAATTATTATGATGGTATGGGAGAAAACTTTTCAAGGAAGGTAAATGAGATAGGAAAATAGGAGGACTGAAAAAAGTGCTCTGCATTTTTTTTACTTCCTTACAAAAATGTGGAAGAAGTTACAAATCCTAGCTGCCATGGTCCTTTCGTACAGGATACTGTATAATGTTTGAAGACTATTATATATGTGAAACGATAAAAATATACAATATTTTTTTTTATAAAAGCTAGAGTGGAGTATGGCATATGAAAGTTTTAAAGACTTATGTACTTGGTAATAATAAATGCTACGGAATATTTTAAGAGTAAACTTTCAATAGTAAAATAGAAAGAGATTGACCTGCGAAGGGGATGGAGATATAATATGAAATAAACCCTATTATATATGGAGGAAAAAAATAATAAATAAAAAAAAAAAAAATAAATAAATATATGTATGTATGTATGTATGTATGTGATTACCTAATTGTGTTTACGGGAAAGAGCCCAAAGCTCGTATCTTCCCGTCTCCTGATCGGTTCCATTTTATACTTAGTCATACTTATCATACCTGTCCTTAAAACTATGGATTGAGATAGCATTAACGACCTCCTCGCTTAGCCAATTCCAATTATCAACTACTCTTACACTGAAAAAGTATTTCCTTACATCCTGCAAAAAACTTTTCTTACGAAGCTTCAAACTATGACCTCTAGTTCTAGAGCCAGCCATATCAAAATATCGATCCCTATCCACTCTATCATAACCATGAAGGAATTTAAAGACTGTCACCATATCCCCCCTCACTCTTCTAGCATCGAGTGATGGTAAGTCTAATTCCCTCAGCCTCTCATCATAACTGAGATTGCGTATTTCTGGCACCAGTTTCGTGGCATGTCTTTGAACTTTTTCAAGCTTAGCTATGTGCTTTTTCAAGTGCGGATTCCAAAAGGGGGCTGCATATTCGAGTTTCGGCCTCACATAGGTTACATAAATATTTCTGAACATTTCCTTGTCCATGTGCCTGAAGGCTACCCTTGCATTTGATAAGAATGCATATGCTGCCCTTACTATGCCATTTATATGTATTTCTGGAGACAAATCTGCCAGTATGTTTACTCCTAGATCTCTCTCATTTTCTGTCTCTTGAAGTTGTACTCCAGCCACCGAGTAGTCAAGCTTGGGCCTTCTTGCACTTGTACCCATTCTCATTACCTTACATTTTGAAGTATTGAATTTCATTAGCCACTTTTCTGACCACTCATGCAGATTATTTAGATCCTCCTGAAGTTCTCTACCATTGTTCTCGTTTTTTACTTTCTTCACAATCTTTGCATCATCTGCAAACATATTCATGAATGAATTTACACACTCTGGTAGGTCATTTACATATACAAGGAACAAAAGTGGCCCTAAAACTGAACCCTGTGGAACTCCACTACTAACTCTTCTCCATTCAGACACTGAGTGTCTTACTCTAACCCTCTGTTCCCTTCCTTCTAAGTAAGTTTTTATCCATTCCAAAACATTTCCACCTATTCTAGCCATTGATTGCAGCTTCCTAATAAGTCTCCCATGTGGAACAGTGTCAAATGCTTTCTGGAAGTCTAGGAATATGCAATCTGCCCAGCCCTCTCTTTCCTGTAAGATTTGGCTTACCTCATGATAAAATTCTAATAAGTTTGTTACTGTTGATCTACCTTCTCTGAAGCCATGTTGCCTCACTGTATGTATGTATGTATGTGATTACCTAATTGTGATTACCTAATTGTGCTTACGGGAAAGAGCCCAAAGCTCGTATCTTCCCGTCTCCTGATCGGTTCCATTTTATACTTAGTCATACTTATCATACCTGTCCTTAAAACTATGGATTGAGATAGCATTAACTACCTCCTCGCTTAGCCAATTCCAATTATCAACTACTCTTACACTGAAAAAGTATTTCCTTACATCCTGCAAAGAACTTTTCTTACGAAGCTTCAAACTATGACCTCTAGTTCTAGAGCCAGCCATATCAAAATATCGATCCCTATCCACTCTATCATACCCATGAAGGAATTTAAAGACTGCCACCATATCCCCCCTCACTCTTCTAGCATCGAGTGATGGTAAGTCTAATTCCCTCAGCCTCTCATCATAACTGAGATTGCGTATTTCTGGCACCAGTTTCGTGGCATGTCTTTGAACTTTTTCAAGCTTAGCTATGTGCTTTTTCAAGTGCGGATTCCAAAAGGGGGCTGCATATTCGAGTTTTGGCCTCACATAGGTTACATAAATATTTCTGAACATTTCCTTGTCCATGTGCCTGAAGGCTACCCTTACATTTGATAAGAATGCATATGCTGCCCTTACTATGCCATTTATATTTATTTCTGGAGACAAATCTGCCAGTATGTTTACTCCTAGATCTCTCTCATTTTCTGTCTCTTGAAGTTGTACTCCAGCCACCGAGTAGTAAAGCTTGGGCCTTCTTGCACTTGTACCCATTCTCATTACCTTACATTTTGAAGTATTGAATTTCATTAGCCACTTTTCTGACCACTCATGCAGATTATTTAGATCCTCCTGAAGTTCTCTACCATTGTTCTCATTTTTTACTTTCTTCACAATCTTTGCATCATCTGCAAACATATTCATGAATGAATTTACAGACTCTGGTATATATATATATATATATATATATATATATATATATATATATATATATATATATATATATATATATATATATATATATATATATATATATATATATATATATATATATATATATATATATATATATATATATATATATATATATATATATATATATATATATATATATATATTATATATATATTATATATTATTATATATATATATATATATATATATATATATATATATATATATATATATATATATATATATATATATATATATATATATATACAGTGATCCCTCATTTATCGCAGGGGCTCGGTCTCGGGACCGGCTGCGATAGGTGAAAATCCGCGAAGTAGGATCACAATATATACATAGGTATTTTACATCTATTTTTACCTTTACTGTATAAACCCTCCCTGCACTGTTAAAAAAACATTTTTTACTTTATTAATAACAGCGTGCAAGCGTAAATTTATATGAAATTGACAGTGAAACTTACCGTGAATGAGGTGATGATGACGTGACATACTCATATACATAGGTATTTTACATTTATTTTTACCTTTACTGCATAAACCCTCCCTGCACTGTTAAAAAACCACCCTTTACTTTATTTATAACAGCATGCAATGTAAATTTATATGATTGTGATAGGTAAACTTACCGTGAATGAGGTGATGATGACGTGCAGACTACAGAGGAAATTATTTTGTAGCCAATGACAGCTTTACAGCTGCTTTTTGCAAGAGAAGAACATGGTAATGGACGAGTTGCTGTCGCTGTTTCTTCTTTTGTTGGAAGATGGTCTTGTAAGGAATCATGGCATCGTCGAGAAGATTGCAGAAGGTCACCGAACAAATCATATTATCGTCATGTTCTTGCGAGAATTGTTGGACTGCTTTCACATGTTCATACATGGCTGCCAGACGTTCGAGTGTAAGGCCAGGTTCTTCGAATTCTTCATGCGTTTCCTCTGGTTGTTCTTCTTCCTCTTTTTCGCTCGCTGATTTTATAATTTCCTCCAAGTCTTCATCAGTCAAAGGCTGCGCGTGGCAGTTGATCAGTTCATTCACGTCTTCATGAGTCATATCTTCATAGCCTTCTCCTCTTAGAAATGCAGCCAACTTCACAGCTTTTGCAACTGCCGAGTTATGGACTACGTCAGGAACGAATCCCTTGTAATCGTAGATGACTTCGGGCCACAATTTCTTCCAGCTGGCATTGATTGTGGCTGGCTTCGGGCCACAATTTCTTCCAGCTGGCATTGATTGTGGCCGGTTTCATCTCATTGACTGCATTCTGAATATTTTGAAGGTATGTAGGAATCGTGTAGCTACACCAGTAAGTTTTCAGTGAGAATTCTTTATCTGAATCCATGGATTCAACCAGATTCATCAGGGCATTTCATGTGTAGAGGGCCTTGAACACACGAATAACGCCTTGATCCATAACTGAATCAGTGATGTTGTATTAGGTGGCAGGAACTCTACATGAATACCGTCATATTCGAGGTCAGTTGCGAGGCCACCAGCATTATCCATCAACAGACGGACTTTATATTCAAGGCTCTTTTCCGCAAGATAAATTTTGACCTGAGGGATAAAGCATTGATGAAACCAGTCCGATGTGAAGCTTTTCGTGATCCAGGCCTTAGGGTTATGCATCCAATACACTGGCAGCAGATTCTTATTCTTATTCTTCAAAGCCCTAGGGTTTTTAGACTTGTAGATAAGCCCGGGCTTTAACATGGAGCCCGAAGCATTCCCGCACATGATGAGGGTAACGTGGTCTTTGTGCGCTTTAAATCTGGGGGCTTTAGCTTCTTCCTTGAAGAGAAAAGTGTGAGACAGCATTCTCTTCCAAAATAACCCAGTCTCATCCATGTTAAAGACTTGCTCAGGAGCATATTTCCCTTCCACGATAATTTTCTTGAAGTCGTTTTTCATGCAATCTTCAGCTGCAGCTGTATCTACTGGGGCAGCTTCACCATAAACCGAAACGCTCTTTAGGCCATAGCGTTTTTTAAATTTGGCGAACCATCCATTGCCTGCCACAAACTATTGTTTCCTTGGTGGAGAATTGTTTGAGGATCCTGGTTGTGGGT
>JAXCGZ010000472.1:0-17500 GCA_037179515.1 Halocaridina rubra | reverse complement strand
TTATAAAACAACGACCAGTTCCCTCATGAACACAAGGTTGGTTGTGGCCACGATTCCCATATCTGGAGAGAGAGTGATATATTTAACACTCTTTAGGTCAAGTATAGCAAATAATAACTAATCAAATTCACTTTTCCAGAGATAAGTATACTTATATAACCACCAAGAAAGTTATTTAACCAAGCAAGGTAATCAGAAATATTTAAATGAGCAGTTCAGCTTACTTCATTTTGTAAGTTGAGCATCCTGCAGCAACAGACAATAGCTGGTGACCCAAACAAATGCCAAAGATTGGTTTATTGCTGGTTGTCATGACAGTCTGAAGATGATCAACAGTCTTGCTACACATCTGAGGATCACCTGAAATAAAATCGAATTACCTTAGAAATGAAGATAAACATGAAGAATTATGAAATTCATAAACTTATATTTCCATGAAAGCACTTTAGTAAAGAGAATAAAGGAGACCAACAAACTGAACCTTTATAAAAAAAAATCCAAAATAAACATCATTAAAAACTTAAAATACTACCAAAATTATACATTATACTGTATTATTAAAAAGAAACCATACTAAAAATACCATCTAAACATGGAATCACTATGTACTTTTGTTCATTTGTGTCATTCTTTGGACATCGTCCAAAGAATGGAAGAGGATATCATATGAGAGGGAGTATATCCTGAAGACTGGATGATCTTAGCACAGGACAGAAGAACAAGGAAATACCTATTAAAAGCGGACATGGGTCAATAAGTGGCCCCAAAACCAGTGGAGTAAGTAAGTGTGGACATCGTCATTTTTTTCTCTCCATTTAGAAAAGCTAAATTTGTAATTTCACATGTTACTTCTACCCTTTACTCTTAACCTTTGAAAGCTTATAATTCAGGAGGTTGCTGTTAAGAGGTGAAATACATATAGAAAATGAACATTTATGATCATAGAAAATGGTTATCAAGCAGTATTACTCACAACCCTACTGACATCCATGATACCGACACTAGGAGATATTTTTATGCTTAATACAATGACTCCCACCTTAGTCTGTGATAATATTCTTCTAGCCTACTATTTATGAGAAGGAGAAAGTATTTTGTGTTACTTGGAGTTTTTTAAAACAGTTTCTAGAACATTAAACAAATATTTAACATTGAAATATTATATATTGTTACTACTCAGCCCTCTTTCAGGGCCCTACTTTAGCCATTGGGCATGCGATACACAAAGAATCTCTCCAATGGATGTTAGTGATGATACACATGCACCCCAAAAACATAAATCTCATCGATGTATAGCACCATTTATTTATTTTCTTGTTCGTTGATGTTTATATTTAATTCTATAAATATTGCTCAGAACCTGCTTATTCCGCAAAGATGACAACTGGTCCCTAACTCACAGGGGCGCTGTAACTCAAAGTCCCTCCCCCAAGGCCAATTATGCCGAAACATATAAGTCCTAGAGGAATAAAACTTATGGATATGTTGTAATATGATATGGATGTTTAATTTATAAACCCAAATGCATCACAGAGAACAAATTCCAGAATTATAAAAAATTTCATGAGTTCATTTGAAATGATTTGAAACCTCATTTACTTTCAGTCTTTCGTTGGGGATATTCATTGGGAGGAAACCAATATAAAATCTCATTCTGTAAAAACATACTCACATTGATTCGTACATATGTCATTCTGAAAGAGACCTAAGCATATTTCTGCAAAAATATACTCATAAAGACTAACACACATGCCATTTTGGAAGAGGACTAAGCCTTTAAATTCACTATAATACGTTTAAAGTGACTTTTCACCTTTTTAAACTTTAAGGAATCTAATATTTTACGTTTTGGAGTTTTGTGGAATATCTTTGTATCTATATAGGTTATGTGATGGTTGCTATCGTTTACTGGACAATATGTAACTCCTTACAATAAATTAGCAAGCCTAAGGGTAAATTTCGCTTATGTCAACCTACCTTATGAAACTAACGCACTCCTTAAAAAAAATAAGCATTGGAATAAATGCAACAAGATATAAGTTTTTTATAGAAAAAAAAAATCTATAACTGCTTCAAATAAACTTTACCTGAACTTTTTGAACTCATCCCTCCAAGAGAGAAATTTCCATTAAAAAAAATTGTAATTAGAATGAAAAGATATCCCGATGGGCAGAGTGCCACACCATCCCACAGTAAAATCCAGTGACAATATCCATCTTTGTTAGCAATTAGAAACAACAATCATGAAAAATTTAAAGATAAAGTTTGCTGGGTTTTAGGCCTCCTATCAGGGGCGTCACACCTGTACTGGCAGGCGTCAGCCGGTTCAAGCCCCAACCCCCTACAGTGGTGTCCAGCCACAGCGGTAACCTCCCCAGTAAATAGCTTAAACTACCCTCTCTGGATGAGGTGCGATCTGCCGACCTCACGAATGCATAGCCAGCGTGTTACCACTCTACTAGCCAGGAGGTAAATATAATAAATAAAAATCCCTAGAATTCTAGCTATTACTGTATATATTTTTTGCTGTTGAGGTCCATCCCCTTACCCTTGCCGGGGGCTTAAACAATCCTCACACCCTAACAGCTACTAAAATGACCCAATTGCTTATCAGTAACAAATTCCAATACAACTTGGCACTCTGAAATCAACGGTTGGTGATAAGGACTATGCAGTACTGTATCTGACCCTTTGACGAAGAGCAATTGCTCCTAACCCTCATGGGCATTGTATATGAGACAAAAGGTCGTGTGCTAAGGGTTCTGCTTTTAAGTAGTTAAACATTATTTAAAGTGATAGGATCCTATCTCCATCATTAGAGCTATAACGTACCTGGTCCATTACTAAGAAAAAGTGCATCATACTGAGTTGGATCCAGTGGGTGGTCCCATGGCACGAGTGTGACACAAGCACCACGTCTGATCAAGCATCTAATCTGATTGTACTTTAATCCACAGTCTACGGCTGTTATTCTAACCTCTCCTTCTGGATTAAATATGCGTGGCTCCTGTGAATATGCAAAAGAGTTACAGAGTTCAAAATTAAAATCTTTCTAGGCATCAGCAGTACATGGTAATAACAAAGCAGTCGACTAACTATGAGGTTCCATAATACAAGTGGCAAAATTAAATCAAGACAAGATAATACACTTACTCAATAATAAGGCCTAATTTCCTGCTTATGCAAGATGGTACGAGGAGTCCAAAATATGCAATACAATATCTTACTAAAAACAGTGAACCATGACATTACTAAAATATACTGAGCAAAAGAGCCATTAAGCCTCTAATGAAGAGAGCATACCTTCACTGACACCTGATTGACCAAATTGATTTTATTGGGATCAGTAAATTCCGGGTCATCACTGCTCTCCACCACTATCTTGCCCAACATTGATCCATGATCACGAATTCTGGAAAAAATGGATTTAGTATATTAACACCAATAACAAATGTCAGCATCTCCATAAAAAAGTATAATTCTCTTTGGTAAAGAATTACTTTGTGAAAAGTTAAGCTGCTAACTGTAAATCCTATTTAACTGGGTTAATTTTCATTAATTTACTGCTTAACATATTGCCATACTATAATTTAAGATTACTAAAGCTACAGCAAGGAAATTCTCTGTAATTACAAGTCTTGTCCACTCCTTTAGTTAAAACGTATTTGAGAATAACATGCCAAGTTACTTTCTAATTAAATTAATTTCTGGGCATGTGCATCTACTTACTTCTTGGTGAGAGAGCGAGTGTCAATGCCATGGATGCCAGGTATACCTTCAGATAGAAGCCAGTGATGAAGAGTGTTCACAGAGGCCCAGTGGGATGGCTGAGTGCACAACTCACCTATAATAAGGCCTCCTGCCCAGATCTTTGTACTTTCCATCCATCTGTAAATAAAGACTGCATTCATAAGAGATTCAAAAAAGCCATAGGTACTGATCACAATTTATGTATGCATAAATGAAGATATCTCTTACCAATACCCCACTATAACATCTATTATTTTTAAGTATGATATAGTCAACGTTTTAATATGGAGCAGAGCATTTAAGTACTCAATATTTAATGAGGTAAAAATTGCAATTAGCTTACACATATACCGACCAAAATGTAATAAAGTATTCAGGTTAAAAAGAACTTTATGTTTATGGTAACTTACTCTTTCCACACCTATGAAAAACTGACGGCAATTTCCTAAAATGCTAATCTCTCTAGATATAACTAAAATTAATAGCAACACTATTTTTTATGAGTTTGACACAAGGACAGGCAGGAAAATTGCCCTCATCAGGCCCGGGTACCAAGAAAACACTAAGACGAAGAATAGTAGCATTTTAAGGACAAAGCAAAAATAGGGGAATGATACACAATAGGAAAAGGATGGGCCGAAAGAATAGTCAAAGTATTGAGAACCTAGAAATATGGCAAGATTAGGCTCTGTGATGACGATATATCCATATATTGATGCAAGATAATCTCCACATAATACCTGTGAAACAAGGCTGCTTGGTGAGTGTTGCACGGTCTTGGCAGTGCGGGAGAGATGCAATTTGCCAACTCATCAGAGCAGCGATGGAAGTAGAAACGATACAAAAGAGAAAGGGATAATACCTTACGGCAAAGAGAAAGAGAATCCAGATTAGAAGTACGAAAAGGATCACTGATGAGTCTGATTACCTTAGATTCAGCACTATCAATGAGATAAGTATAAGAAGCACCACAGATATGCGAGCAGTATTCTAAGCGAGGATGGATAAGACCTTATAGATTTTAAGTAAATGAAATAAGGAAAGTAATGACGAAAACAAAACAGAATCCCAAATTCTTTTTATTCAGATTTCCAAATCTGGATTATGTGACCCCTCCAAGACAAGTAAATTAGAGGCTATCTGGATTCCAGTTACAGTAATAGATTTAAAAGGGTTAATTTCGTTAGTTTCGAAGACAATAGGGCTATCTGGAAAAGAAGATAAAGAAATAGCCAGAAACTGTCTTGAAGGCATTAAACTTAACTAAATTTTGGGTGCTCCACTAAGATACTCCCTGTGACTCGGAGTTGAGGTCGAAGAAACAGTGATATGAAACTGATTATGACTAGCAGATGAAGGTTGTGAAGAGAAAGTAAAGGAAAAATTATGGGCAGAATCGCCGGTAAAGGCATGGGAAGAAAAGAGGACGGGGACTGAAGAAGATCGCTGATGAAGAGAAGGAAAAGAGCAGGTGAAAGAACAGAGCTCTGTGGATTGTGGAACACCAACTGTAAATGGGAATGAGTTAGATGTTGCCCAATCAATAACCACAGATAGGAAACTGTCAGAAGGGAAACTGGAAATTAGAGAACAGAGATGAAAAGTAAAGCCATAAGCAGGGAGCTTGGCCGACAAAGCCTTGTGCTACACTCTGTCAAAAGCCTTAGCGATATCAAAGGCGACGACAAAGGATTCCCCATAGTTCCCCAGATGATGATACATGATGACCGTATATGAGTAAGATAGGACAGAAGGACGCCTGGGATCTTGCCTTGCAGAAGCCGTACTGGTGCTCGGAAATAAGACAGTTTGATTCAATATGTTTCAAGAAGTGAGAATTGGGCAATGTTTCTAATATATTACAGATTGCGGAGGTTATATCAACGACTTCAGTTTGGTCTTATGAGAAGTCTGGTATCCGGGAAATCTAGACATGAAGCTGTCAATCTCATTCATCAAGCCAACCATAGCCTCCATCAGTCCATCCCCAAATACATTTTTGGAATACATCAATACAAAATCGGAGGCGAATGATTCGATTTTGGAACCATATTAATCGCAAAAACTGCAGTCCAAAAGGTTTTTGAATATGCAGCCCATAAACTGGTCATCCCGAGCCTCGGCCTAAAAAATGAGTTTGACCTAATATTGCTAATACAGTACATAGCATTAAGAGGAGGGGGAGGGTGGTTAGTGAATTATTATTACTTAGATACTCAAGTTAAAACTTAATATGAGATCTATACTAGGAAGGAAATTTTCTCTTTCATTATTCTTCTGTTATATCCAATGCAAAATGAATTTTGTCATTGAATAATAATAATAATAATAATAATAATAATAATATAATAATAATAATAATAATAATAAGTAGCACCTTCATGAGTAATAATTAGTCTCCATTCATATGGGGGAGGAAAATGCCTTCTGTACTGCCTGCTGGCTAGTACAGTGGTAACGCGCTGGCTTCGCATTCACGAGGTCGAAAGATCGGTTCCCGTCCAAGACCGAGAGTTTAAGCTGTTTACTGGCAGGAACTGCTGTGGTTGGACACCACAGTGGGGGGTTGGGGCTTGCCCTGGCTGACGAATACCCATTGTATTGAAATGGAAATAAAGTTTTTCTTTCTTCTTTCATAACGCCCGCAGCGGGATAAAAATAGCTTTGTGAGACTTGTTACTTCCCGACTTGTGAGCTCGACCACTGAGCTACCGCGGTACCCAAATAATAATGATGATGATAATAGCAGTGGTAGGAATAATTGAAGCAGTAACAGTCACAGTATCAGATAACATGCGCATATCAAGAACAACAACAACAACTACTACTACTACTAATCATCATCATAATATTAATCATAGTTATTTCTATTTCTTACTATCATTATTTATTATTTTCATTAGTATTTTTATCATCATTATCAACGCAAAACCGTTAATCATACGTGCAAATACATTCTACCTTATAAATATAATAACCCATTATCATAACACGTTAAGTGTTTAAAATGCATAAGAGATGAGAAGAAGCATATATATATATATATATATATATATATATATATATATATATATATATATATATATATATATATATATATATATATAGTCACTAGTATGGCTGCTGGATATATATATATATATATATATATATATATATATATATATATATATATATATATATATATATATATATATATATATATATATATCATGTTTTCACATAAGTAATGTGCTTGCTTGGATATATATATATATATATATATATATATATATATATATATATATATATATATATATATATATATATATATATATATATATATATATATATATATATATATATATATATTATTCTATTGTTGATAGTGGCTTAGTTTAAATAGTACTAACACAAACTGAAGATATATAATAGGTTTCTTATGGAGAAACAGACTGAGTATATTATTATCCTATAATGGCTCAAGACTGTTAACCGTTTATTGGACTGTATGACTAGATGGTTTACTGTACTGGTACACTGAATTGTTCTTTTTGATCGAAGATGGAATGAGGTGTTTGGACTTTTAAGATAGAATTGAGAATCTGGGTTTCTGTGAGGGAATAATTCGATTTTATACAACTCAGATCTTATATAAAAGAAGAGGATGTACATACGAACACCGACTTCAGAAGGGGGCTGTTTTATATAATGTTTCGTCACTTAAATCTTTCTGGTCCATGATGATGGTGGTGGGATATCCAGGGAAGTCAAGAGATTAAGCTCCTATCAAGTAAAATACATACTGTATACATATCCATCGCAATTCTGTTAGAATAACATTCTCGCAAACTATTGATAAAGAAGGTAGATATATATACAACAATATTAATACGAAGCATAAGTGTTTATTCAAGTCGGTCGCTGGGGAATTAGGGGACGCCTAAGAAGAAGAAACTAATACAAACACAAGTAAGCCCTAGGGTATCTTGCAGTGACCTTGAGCCACTGACCGGCTAGATGAGACAACGTTGTCAGTGAACCCAAGACCGGCATCAGTGTCTTAGTACTGGAATTTTGTTGGTGTAAAAAAAAATATAAAATAGAAAAAAAAAAAAACCTGGGCGTAGAAAAGTCTGGAGGTCAAAATAAAATTAAGTTGTTTTACAGACGTTACCTTTGGCCTGCAACATTTACAAGGAGGGTAAAAACGAGAAGACCTACTGCATATTCACATAAGCCTATCCACAAATAAAAGAGGGGAAACATGAAGATGTCTATAAACTAAAGAAAATGTGTTGGGTACAAATAACGAGCACTCTCAATCTCTATTTCTCTTTGTATTCTTCGTGCCCAGGCCCGATGAGGGCTGTTTTATTTTATATATGTTTTTTTTTGGCCCGCCCTGGTGTCACAATCATAAAACAATAAAAAAAAATAAAAAACTGTCAGGAATTTAGCAACTTTAGGCAAGGTATGAAAGACAGTACAACACATTACGTAAAAAGAAGGGTGTGCAAAAGTACAGCTCTGTATTTTACAGTTTATCTTGCATGTTATAAATCCGTATCTGATCTCAGGTATGGTAAGTTAGACTGATAGCTAAAGAGAAATGGCCACACACAAGAAAGGGTCTGAAACATCCTCCCAAGATGTCCTTGAGGATTTCAAAGAGCAATGATTTTATTTCTAACACGACCTTCAAAAGTACTCCTCCTTAACTACTACTACTACTACCAGTATAGTAATAATAATAATAATAATAATAATATTATTATTATTATTATTATTATTATTATTATTATTATTATTAATTATTATTATTATTATTATTATTATTATTATAATCTCTTCCGATGAAGCCCATGAGTTAAGCCAGTCAGCGACTTTCTCTGACCTAACAAAAACCAGTTTTATTCCTCTTATGATTTTTGGTTTTACGTCACCGACTTCCTATTCTACCAAGCGCTAGGACGGTGCCTTCTTGCGAGTGACTTTAGTTTTGGCAGGTGTGATCAGTTAATACATCAAATGATGTTTGGAGCCAAAAGGATTTGTGTAAAGGGCGGTTTACACGGTCAAACGGTTCGTCGAACGCTGTTCGACAGACAAGTGTTTGAAGTGATGTTCGAACGTGCGAACGGGGTATTTGGTTGTCGAACACGTTGGTCAAACGTGTTCGACAACCAAATACCCCGTTCACACGTTCGAACATCACTTCAAACACTTGTCTGTCGAACCGCGTTCGACGAACCGTTTGACAGTGTAAACCCCCCTTAACATCACCAAGAGTTCGTGTTAGAAGATTAGGCATATATGCCTCTAAACAGTGTCAACGGATAGTGTCGATTGTTGGTGTCATAAAACTACGCACGCGTCGACAGTTGTTTAAAAAGTTAGGTGTCGACTGCTCCTGTAAAAGCCTGAGTGTCGATGCACTTGTTTCTAATGGTCTAACCCTGTGGTTTCCAACGTGGAACGCACGCCCCACAGGGGGCAATTTTATTTTTAAGGGGGACAATTTGAGAATGTGTTACTAACAGTGAATTTTTTCTAACGTGTGTGTGTGTGTGCGCGCACGCGCGCGAGTTAATACATACGGTCCACATACAGTATACACCCATCCATCCATATACCAAAGCAATATTCCCCCTTATAAGAAAATACTTTGACTTTTTGGGGGAAGTAAATAAAGAGGATGGGATTCGCAGCCCCCTTACTCCATCCCATTTAGTCAAGTTTTACGACACGGAGGAAGTATTCTTACTCCCCTCCCTCAGGGGGTACAGTATACATACATAAAAATATTTGTGTATGTATGTACATGTGCAATTAGTCCACAAGGTACTTTCCGCATCCCAACGCTCGCGTGGCTCGATCACAGAGAAGGCAAAAGGATTTTTGAGATCGTAGACAATTTGTTCGCACCCCGTGTGTGCATTATTACTGCTAAAAAAAAAAAAAAAAAAAATTACAAACCACTTTCCCGTTAAAAGGGTGTCCAATAGTTGGGCATACTTACCTGGCCTGCCTTTTAACTCCTTTAATTATCACCCTGCCCCTATCCAACCTCTCCCACATAATAAAAATATCGTCTAAATTAGGTGCCATAAACCAACTTCTCTCTCTCTCTCTCTCTCTCTCTCTCTCTCTCTCTCTCTCTCTCTCTCTCTTAGGACAACATTTTACAATAATACATAAACACCGATATTAAAAAACACCCAAATATATATATATATATATATATATATATATATATATATATATATATATATATATATATATATATATATATATATATATATATATATATATATATACTTTTTTTATGACACCAGGACGGGCCAAAAAATGAAATAAAATAAAACAGCCCCCACCAAGCCTGGGCACGAATAATACATTAAGTAAAAAGTAACAGAGATGGAGAGTGTAATGACTTGTCAGATGTGAAGGGATAATGAGAGGTGTTTAATGAATATCCAAGAATATTCAGTGTTGATGTAGGCATAACAAATAACCGTAACTGAAGGAAGACTTAACATCGAACTGTCCTGGACAGTCCTATTCAAGTTGAAAAATCCTTCAGCTGTAATATATATATATATATATATATATATATATATATATATATATATATATATATATATATATATATATATATATATATATATATAAAACTAGTCCTTTGCGAGCAAGCACCGTCTTTGCCCTTAGCAGAAAAAGGGAGTCCGTGACGTAAAACCGATCACACACACCCACACACACATTATATATATATATATATATATATATATATATATATATATATATATATATATATATATATATATATATATATATATATATATATATATATATATATATATATATATAATGAAAATCAAGGAAGCCCAACCTGCGACGCAGTTCTGGTTCCCTTGATGTTCAAAATGTATTTTTCTTTTGCTTTCAGTGGATAAGTGTTATTAACATTACGGATTCATTGTGAATACCTGTATATGTCTGTTTAAAACTTTATGTACTACTGTGACAGGTTGGTATACGAACGAAGAGAGAATGCTTGTATGCTCACTGATAAGCAGATTTTTATCTGTAGAAATGTCATGATCGGTTGCTTGTGCATGAAGCGCCTGCGACGCATGTTGTTGCCTCTTAATCGGTGGAAAGGACTAATAACTCCTATTGCTGAAATGAATATCACAAACTCTCTCTCTCTCTCTCTCTCTCTCTCTCTCTCTCTCTCTCTCTCTCTCTCTCTCTCTCTCTCTCTCTCTCTCTCTCTCTCTCTCTCTCTCTCTCTCCTAGATATGTTGACTATGAAACCCCAGTGGCATTTCTATTGCTCTTCTAATTAGCTATATATATATATATATATATATATATATATATATATATATATATATATATATATATATATATATATATATATAGGTACATGTGCGTGCATGTATATGTATCTACTTCTTACTCCAAGCTGAAAATTGTGATTCTATATCTGCTTCAAATTGTCTGCAGTGGTTCTGTGGTAAAATGGAGATTTAACTTAAATGATAGCACTGAACAAGGGCTATTGAAAATTATTGTTACAAATATTACTCTTAATCAATAATCGCAGTGCTCCTCTGCCATTAATACATGTAAACCATAATATATTACTCTTAATTAAGAATCGCAGAGTGCTCCTCTGCCATCAATAAATTATTACACTATATTTTATTCTTTATTACTTGCTATGATATTTAAAGTTAATTGCAAATTCTATTAATATATGATTTATACATAACCAAATTTCGATTGTAATGCTTTACAACTGCAATATCACTGGGAGCGCTCATGTGCACGTCCCCATGTCCAGCTATAAGTTTATCGGTTCCCCTAATGTTTCACATGTTTTTCGTGAATAATAGTATGTATGTATGTACTTACGTATATATATATATATATATATATATATATATATATATATATATATATATATATATATATATAGATAGATAGATAGATAGATAGATAGAGAGAGAGAGAGAGAGAGAGAGAGAGAGAGAGAGAGAGGGAATGTATTGTGACTTGTCATATGTGAAAGATATATATATATATATATATATATATATATATATATATATATATATATATATATATATATATATATATATATATATATATATATACCTACTGGTAAGTAAGGTGATTTTTTTTTATTTGTATCCACCTATTCATTTAGACATACAAGGTTAATTAACATATAGTTAATAAATGAGTAAATAAATAAAAAAATATGAAAGTACAAATATATATATATATATATATATATATATATATATATATATATATATATATATATATATATATATATTTTATATAATACACTGGCAATGGATTAGACTTCGGAATCCAGTGTGGGGTGGCGATTGAGCCTTTCCATGAGGTACGATAAGCCATAGCCCCATAGAATGTGCATGAGTAAGACTACTCACTTGAGTACTCCGTAGTTATCTAATTGGGTAGTGGAGGGCACGCCGTAGTTCCCCACCAGAGGGTAGGTCAAAACGAGGATTTGTCCGCAATAAGAAGGGTCCGTCAATGCCTCAGGGTATCCCACCATGCCCGTCTGGAAAACTGAAGAAGAAAAAAACATACAATCACTTTAGGGTAGCTCACATGGGGTATATGCGTACAAACGGTAAAACATGCAGATGAAATATATAATTTGAAATAAATACATAAATAAAACAGAGAATCTACATATATAAAGGGCTTTTAGAGAAGTATATATTTTCATTGGGAACAGGGTGAACAGTTAAAATCCTTTGAATTTTCAAAAATGTATATTTTTATAATTTTTGGAGGTATAATTATTTGAATTCATACCTATATTGTTATTCAACAATGTTTTCCTCACACTGTACATATACTTTTCGAAGTTTTTTTTTTTTCAAAGAAACAAAAATATACGAGAACTCATAAGTGTATTTACTCGGTCCTACCTATTTCTTTTACGTTTTTATATGCTCTATTTCCTTAAGTTTTTATATGCTCAATCTCCAGGCACGTGTTTATTAGTGACTGCTAAGTTTCGAGGATTTTATCCATGTCACTGACATACAATCTTATTACTACACAAGATTTAAAACTTGAGGCTCAGGTGAAGGGCATCATGAATTATTTACTTATCTTTGATATAACAAAACATATGAAAAAGTAAATAAAATAAATACATAAATAAGGATAAACAATAAAGCAATTAATGTCAAAATTATTATCATGCTGTATGTCTAATAAGATAACTTTGTAAATTTTTCTGGTATGTACACCATTTTACATACCAAAAAACAAACAAAAACAAAACAAAAACATTTATTTCCATTTTGTACAATGGTTATTCAACATTAATAGTAACTTATAAGTAGACATGTAATTAAACTAATAAATAAGAGGGTTAGACATATAGTTAAATTAAATGTAGCTTTCATAGAAAATAATAATGCTGTAATAAAAATGTTACAATAATGTTAATAATAAAGTAGTAAGTATGCCACTAGATACAGGATCGTTATTATCGGCATCATTTCCATATTTGTTTCCTTACAATGAGAATAATTAGTTCTTAATGAGCAGCAACTATTTGTCCAAAAGAAAACTGTATACTTTGCCTTTGAAAGCTGTGAAAGAGGATGCATTTTTAAAATGCTCTGGAATATTATTCCAGAGTGTTGGCCCTTTGATAGTGATCATCTTTGAACCTGCTTCTGTGTTTGTTCTGTGAATAAAGAGCTCACTGCTCTGTCTTGTGTTGGTTCCCCTTATATCCCTGACTGTTTTTAAATCAAATAGCCAGCTAGGATAATGATGGTCCAAAATTTTGAATACAAAAACATAAATAGCATAAGCGACCTTATTTTCTGCCCGCAGCCACCCAAGTTTATTGAGAGCTGGTGTGATGTGGTCGTATTTTCTTATTCCTCCCAGGGCAACTCGAGCTGCAAAATTAATAAGCTTCTGTATTCTGTTTATCTGAGTCTTAGTGGTAGCTCCCCAAACAGTTGTGCAGTAATTAATGTGACTTAGGGCTAGAGATTCAACAACAGTTATTCGAGTGGTAGTCTCAAAATTGTCTTTTATACGTGATAAGTACATTAATGTTCCTGTAACCTTTTTGCATACTTTATCTATGTGGGAATCAAACAACATGTGGTTATCAAAGTGAATTCCTAGGTTTTTGACCGTTTTGCTAGGTGTGATAATATTGTCCCAAAAATTAATTGTTGTGTTTTCTGGAATTTGTGCTATGTGGAACCTTGAACCAATAAATATGCATTGTGTTTTACTTTCGTTAATTAACAGCCCAATTTCTTGGAAATAGGTTTTAATTTTTGACAGAGTGTTTTCTGCTCTTAAAGTTAGCTCTGGGAGATTATTAATATCACCACTAAGGAGTAGTTGAGTGTCATCTGCATATTGTACGACTAGACAGTCAGAAATGAAAGAAGATAGATCATTTACGTAAATGGAGAAGAGGATAGGACCAAGTACTGATCCCTGTGGAACACCTAATGATACATTATTTGGCACAGAGATAATGTTGTTAAGACGTATGGACTGTTTACGATTAGATAGATACTCGCTAAACCAGCTTGGATCAATATTTAAGTTAATACATTTACTTAAAAGAATTTCATGGTTTACACTGTCGAAGGCTTTTGATAAGTCCAACAAAACTAGCAAAGATATTTTTTTCATATCTATATTATTATATATACTATTCGTAACTTTAAGCAGTGCTGTTTCCGTCGAGAGTTTTGGTCTGAAACCATGTTGGCTAATCGTTAGTAGTCTATTTGATTCTAAATATGACATAAGTTGGCATGCAACAATTTTTTCTAATATTTTAGAGAAAATGGGTAGCAGGGAAATGGGACGATAGTTTGTCACATAATTCTCTGTCCCCCTTTTTATGCAGAGGTATTACATGTGCTATTTTCCAAGAGTCAGGAAACTTTTTAGTAACAATGGAAGTGTTCATAATAGTTAGAATATAGGATGCAATCACGGGTAGAGCATCTTTGATGAACTGAAATGGTATACCATCTGAACCATAAGAGCCAGAGTTTCTTAGGCTCTTTATGGTAAGAATTAGGGTAGCACAATCGATAGGAATAAGCTTGAAGTACTCTCTTGTGTTTTCATTGGAAGAATTGTCATTTAAGCAATTACTCATATTCACTGAGTTGATGTTTTCTTGAGTTTTTTCATATGTATTTTTGCCAACGTTAGCAAAATAGTTATTAAAGTTTTCTGCTTTGTCTTTCAACTCCGTAATATTTTCATAACTTTCTGAGGTACTCTTTTCATTTGGTATCATGCTTCTTATCACTTTCCATGTTGCTGCTGTATCATGTCTAGAGTCATTAAATTGATTTTTGTAAAAGTCTTTTTTACTTACACTGATGAGAGATCTGACACGTTTCTTTTCTGTTTTATAACGTTCTCGGAGAGTCATATCATATCTATTCATTTTTAGCTCTTTTTGTATTTGATTTCTGATTTGCATTGCCTCTTTGATGTCATTAGTTAGCCAGGGGGCTGAGGGGCGGGTTATTTTTCTTGTTACAATGGGTGCACAACTATCTAAGCATTCAAGGAAGACTTTTGTTAGAATCTCAACCTGCAAATCGACGTTATCTGTGTATTTAATTCTATTAAGTGCATTTGTGTTGTTGATTAATGTTTCACAAAAGATATCAGGGGAGTAATTTTTTAGACACCGGAATGTCTTGAGGAGAGGCTTCCTTTTCGGCTAGTTTATGTTTAGCATAGCAATGTTCAGCTCGTGGTCTGCAATTGGGTAGGGAACTACGTCCCAATAGAGTATACTTTCCACTTTATTTGTTATTATCAGATCTATAAGAGTCCTAGAATTGGGGGTTATGCGGGTCTGTTTTGTCACTATTTGTGTTAACTTCACAGTGTTGATCACCCTTTTCATTTTGTTATCTGCTGAGAGCAAGTCATCATTAAAATCACCAAGTATGTATATGGGTTTATGACGCACACAGATATTTCTGAATGTTTCTAGTAGATGATTGAATGAACTGGTAGGTGCTGGCTAGTACAGTGGTAACGCGCTGGCTTCGCATTCACGAGGTCGAAAGATCGGTCCCCGTCCAAGACCGAGAGTTTAAGCTGTTTACTGGCAGGAACTGCTGTGGGTGGACATCACAGTGGGGGGTTGGGGCTTGTCCTGGCTGACGAATACCCATTGTAAAATGGAAATAAAGTTTATTATTATTATTATTATTAGGATGACGGTAAACACACCCTACAATGAAAGATGGAAGTTTCTGATACTGCACAGTGATCCATAAATCTTCGCGCTCCTCAGTTTTTTCTAAACCTGTGGCTATTTCTGATGCACTAAGATAATTTCTAACATAAATACAAACCCCACCCCCTCTGCCATGGTCATTGCGAAATATTTTAAACTCTGGAATATTCACATATCTATTTTCAGTTGTAGGAGGAAGCCAAGTTTCACTTACACAGAGGATGTCTATGTTGTAGTCTTTTGTTAGCATTATTATTTCCTCAAAATGAGCGAGCAGGGACTAAGCGTTCACATGTACTAATGTTACATTCTTACCATGTTTCGACTGTGTGATTCTGCTGGGAATTCATCATTGTAGTGTGTTCTGGGGTTAGCCCATGGATCCTGGTGTCTGTACCTGCCGTTGGATGTGTAACGCTGGTTTGAGTACGTGCCGTGGTATGATCGGGCCTTCCCAAAGTTTGTATGCCTAGGTGAGTGTCTAGGGTTGTAAGAGCCATCACTCCAGGAGAAGTCTCTTGTGCGTGGACGGCGATAAGAGAGGTTTGTATCGTGTCTCTTTCTGTAGTCTCGCGTATAGGGGATTGTTGCATTAGCTCTTTGCTATTTATTTTGGTATGACTGTAGTTTGGGATATTTTGTAGAATACCCAGGTTGTGTCCATTGTTTGCCCCCACAAAATGGCTGGACACTTGTGCCTGTAGGCCATTGATTCAGTTTGTAAGGCACATATTCAAATCCTTTCGATATCGTTATTGCGAAGGAAACCCAGTTTGGTTTGCGAGAAAGCTCTTTAATCAAGACTTCTTCAGAAGGAATGCCTTGATTTGTCAATGTATTACGTATCTCTCTCTCAAAGGGGTTGCCAGGAATGCGAATATATATTTGAGCTGTAACCCTTGCACTTGCATTATTGGGCAACTGTGGCTGTGGGGGAGAGGACTTCGATGGAATGTTTAGAATAGAGACTGCTGCTATTTTGTCTTTTCTGTTTTCTTCATTGTTTTGCAGCCTATTGCTGGGTTGGTTATTTGTGCTGGAAGATGTAACTTGGGTGTCCTGGTTAGTGATAGTTGCTGTGTTGTTAGGAGTAGTGGAGATTGACTCTGTATTTTCTTCGCTGTTTTGCAACTCTTTACCAGGTTGGTTGTTTGTGCTGTGAAGAATCTTGTTCTGGTTAGTGCCTGTTGTTGTATTGTTAGGAGTAGTGGGAAAGGACGCTGTTGTTTCATCACTATTTTGTAACCTGTTACTGATTTGATTATTTATGCTAGATGGTGTATTCAGGTTGTCTTGATGACTATCACTTTTATCTGGATCTACCTCTTCTTCACTACCACTGTCACATTCGTCACTCAATGCACTGAAGGAATTGTGAGTAGAGACAGAAAACCTAGTTTGCAAAACCTGAGGGTTGTTGATAGAAGGGACATCATCGTTGTTAGGTGA
>JAXCGZ010000471.1:0-65271 GCA_037179515.1 Halocaridina rubra | reverse complement strand
TGACTTCGCTGACCTACTAAGTCGACGGTCGTTACCCTCAAATGACGAAGCAGGTGCTGTTAGCCTCAGCTTAACTAGTCTGTAAAGATTACTTCTCTGATGTGTTTATTATTTTTATGTTTATCTTTTATATCTTTAATACTGTACTTATTTATTTTAGCTTACATAAGTATTTCAGTTTGGTTATGTACTTGCATAATTGGTTTTACATAGTTTCCTTTTGAATAGCGTGTTTTTACACCCTTGTGGAACGTACTCTTGTGCATTAACATTATTCCTTATGGAAGATGAAGAAGAAGATGAAGAGTATTTCTTTGATTTTAGCTCTATATTCCCCTTTTGTGGGACCCTGAAAGCTAGAATATGGGGAAAACCTTTAGTTACTGTTGAATAGCTGAAACTGTTTTAAATCCAGTCGCCACTGTTAAGGACGACTAGGCTCAAAATTTTCCTTTTACGTATATTGTATTTTATTTATATTATTTTATTGCCTTATTGCATGTGAAGAATTCTTCAACTTAAATATTGATATTTTCTCAGATATTTAATTATGATTTTAATTTTCTTGAAAGTTGAATTTGATCCCATTCCTTTTATGTTTTGCAGGTCATTTACTTTTATTTTTTAATAAGAATTTGTCCACTTCATTGATAGTATATGTTCCAGTGGGAGATCCCATTTTTTTCAGTTGTTTTTTCCTTTAAAATAATATCTAATCCCTCATAATAACACTAAAGTCACCATAACTTCTTCTGTTAATTTTTTGCCTTCTGTAGTAGAATTTTGTTAATTCAATATTCTCTAGAAATGTCCATGTGGCAGTGTTTCACTCCAAGTCACCAGATTTCTATTATAGATGACTTATTAGTTATTTTATTTTATATTTCAATATATACCTAATTTCAGATATATCTTGTTTAATATTCTTGTACGTGCAGAAAGCTTGATCCCAATATAAAAATCTCCCTCCTGATTCTCTCTTTTCTGCTTTTCTCATGTAAAATCCAACAATCCTAGCGTGTCTGTTAGATACATATATTTCAATATATACCTAATTTTAGATATATCTTGTTTAATATTCTTGTATGTTTAAAGAGCTTGATCCCAATATAAAAATCTCCCTCCTGGTTCTCTCTTTTCTGCGTTTCTCATGTAAAATACCATAATCCTAGCGAGTCTGTTAGATACATTGTTTACGCAATTTTCCTCTCATAAAATTGCTCTTGCTGAAAAATTTGGCTATGTTATAAAAATTCCTCTTGCTGATACTTTTGCTATAAATCTGACCCTGGTGATATGTCCTTACCCTGTCTAGATACATTTCAGTATCTTCTTTACTATTTGAATATTCAATATTCTGTCTCCCGCAACGCAAAGAACATCCTGCAGGATTTTTGCCAATAACCTATTTTGCCTATAAATATTTCTCAATTCTTTTACTTATTTCCGCTTCTTGTACTTAAAATACTGTCTCTACCTTGCATCACTGCCATAATTGCCTGGAAGAGACCACCACTACAATAGGCCCTAGAATATTATATGAACTAGTTACTGCTCTGAATACACACCCTACAGGCTGGCCAAATGATAACATCACCAAGAGGGATGCTTGATCATGCTGAATTGACGTCCAAACATAACAGAGGCAAGATCTTGCCTTAGCAGTTATGCTTACACCAAATTATGTTTATGTGACGTCTGCACAGGAATTCAACTGACACAGATAAGGTGAAAGATAGTTGAAGGGAAAGCTCGTTGGTCAAGCAAATTGAGAATTCGAGAAACTGGTTAAATCCGTTACTGGTCAAATCCGTTACTGGTCAAATCCGAAGAAATTATTCTAAGTTCCATTCCCATGCAAAATGCACTTTTGTAAATTACCTAACTGAAATCTCATTTGTCAAAATTTCACCATCAGAAGATTGCTCATTACCAAGTAAAAACTTATCCCTTCCCCTAACAAATTCAATATTTCATTTCCCCCCTTTCTATCATCGTAAATAAAGTGTTTTACGTAAATATTTATAAAGAAAATGTTTTACGCTATAAATTGCAAATCATTAGTAACTTAAATAGAGTGCTTTATGCTATAAATTGCAAATAATTAATAAGTAATTTTGCCCTGTTGGCATTGCAAACGTTTCTTGCTGACCACAATTTAATGAGTACATGCTCTATTTTTTGTGGGGAAGTTGTTAAGTTTTTATTTTACGAAGGGGGTTTAAAGCACTGAACTCAGTTAAGAGCTCACAAAAAAACAGCACATTTATTAATTTTGCAAATTACTCAAGCAACCACTACTCAGTTAAATGAAACTAAGAATTCAACTTTCTTTTAATTTTGGAAATGCAATGACACATTAAAAAAAATTGCATAACTCTTTGGAGAGCTGGAACAAATTTGAAATTTAATTTTATGAAATGCTGCTTTGAATCCCGGAGATTTTGAGCACGATTTTGATTCTCGGAATCAGAGTTGGATGCCAAGACTTTGGCCTCAACTCGACGATCACCTCTGTCACACAGGCAGATTTAAATAGAGGACACTGAAATTGCAGAAGCAGAAACAACCCACCGTTAATAATAGGAAAACCGAAGGCATGAGCACACAAATAATGATTTTTACAATACTATTCTACAGTATAAAAATATATTGGTTAGTCACCAATAACCATAAATATTTATGCTACCGAAAGAGCATACAAAAGCATTAAATATTTGCCTGCATTAGCGTAAAACAATTTATTCAAAATAAATGGAGAATAAGTGAGACATATATATTATGCATTCAATAAATTGCGGGCAACCATAAAAGTTTGGAATGCCAATTGGGAAATATTACTGATTAATTATTTGCAATTTATATGGTAAAACAGTTTATTTACAATAAAGGGAGAAGCTACGAGATAAATACAGTATTCAGTCAATTTTGTTTATCAAGAAATATTTGCAATGCAAAATGGGCAAAACCACCTTTTGAAGTATATGCAACTTATAACTCAGAACTCATTATCCCCAATATATGAAGAAACAGCAAAATAAATATAGTATGTATTCATTAACTTGTGGTTAACATGAAAATATTTGCAAAGCCAGCAGGGTAAAATTACTTATTATTTGCAGGTTATAGCATAAAACACTGTAGTTATATTTTTAATTATTTGTAATTTATATAGTAAATCACTTTATTTACGAGTTTTGATGTAAAACACTTTATTTACGATGATAGGAATGAGTGAAATGAAGCTAGAATTCATTAGGAAAAAAGGATAGATTTTTACATAGTAATAAGCAATCTTCTGAGGATGAGATTTTAGTTGGTCACATTCAATGAAGGAAATTTGTTATCAATGTATATCGGAGGTAATTTCCAGGTCAAGGAATTAAAATTTGCCAATGAGATTCTAGTTAGGTAATCTGCAAAAGTTCGCTTTGTGCTGGAAAGGAATATGAGAAAATTTTGTAGGATTTGACCAGTAAACTATTTGACCAGTAACAAATTTAACCAGTTTCTCGAATTCCCATTTTGATTGACCAACGAGCTTTACCATACACAATAATTCATCCTGTTTGTGCTAGATGAATTCCTGTGAAGATGCCACGCAAATAAGGTCTGAAGTAAGCTTGACTGCTGAGGCGAGATCTTGCCTCTGGGAAGTTTGGCCGCCAAATGAGGACGATTCAATGTGTCTCCTGATGATATCATCTGTAGGATTTGTATCCAGAGAAGTAACTTGTTCATATAATATTCGAGGGTTACTGTAGTGGTGGCCCCTGGCAGGCAATTATGGTAGAGATGCAAAGTAGAGACAGTATTTTAGGCACAACAAGCGAAAAGAAATAAAAAAAAGAAAATTATTATGAGCAAAATAGGTCACTGGCAAACAATCTAAAGAATGTTCTCTGTGTTGCAAAAGACAGAATTTTAACTATTCAAATTATAAAGAAGCTGCTGAAATGTATCTAGACAGGCTAATGACTTATCAGCAGGGTCAAATTTATAACAAAATTATCAGCTAGAGCGATTTTTATAATATAAAAAAATTATCAGCAAGAGCGATTTTTATAATATATAAAAATTATTAGCAAGAACAATTTTATCATAAGAAAAATGTGTAAAAAAAGTATCTAACAGACTCACTAGGATTATTGTACTGTTCATGAGCAAAAAACAAGGGCAGAAAACGGAGAAATAGGAGGGAGATTTTTATATTGGGATCATGCTTTTCTACTCATACAAGAATATTAACTAAGATATATTTAAAATTAGCTATAAGTAGAAATTTAATTGCAAATAATCATAATCTGCAAAATGCAAGGAGTAAAAATTATTTTAATAAAAAAATAAACACTAATAAAAACTAAAAAAAAAAATAGTTTCTTAACTAATAAGGCATATACTACAGCCTTTGGTGACTGAGCGAAACACTCTGTCACATTTATCTTGCTGATTCTTAATTAATTGGGAATAAAGTGTTTTCAGTTATAAGATGGAAATACTTCATAAGGTATTTTTATCCTTATGGCACTGCAAACATTTCTTGCTAACCAAAATTGAATGATTACATATTTATCTCTTAGATTATTCCTTTATCGCAAATAAAGTGGTTTGCTCTATAAAGTGCAATTATTTAATAAGTAATTTTGCCCCATTGGCATTGCAAGCATTTCTTGTTACCCACAATTCAAGGAATGTATACTGTATTAGTTTTGCTGATTTTTAATTTATTTTGAATAAATTGTTTTTCGCTAATGCCGACAAATAATTTATGATTTTGTATGCTCATACGGGAGCGTAAATATTTCTGGTTAGCTGTGACTAACCAATATATTTTCATCCTGTAAAATAATATTGGAAATCATTATTTGTGTGCTCGTGCCTTCAGTTTTCACATTATTAACAGTGTGTCATTTCTGTTTCTGTGATAGCAGTGTCCTCTATTCTACTCTGCCTATGTCACAGAGGTCATCACAGAGTTGAGGCCAAAGTCTTTGGATCCGTCTGTGGTGCTAGAAACCAAAATGGTGCTCACCATCTCCGGGATTTGAGGCTGTATTCTATAAATTTATTTATCTTTTTTTAAATTTGTTTCACTTTCCAAGATTAATTATTTTTTTTAATGTGTCATTGCATTTCCAAAATTAAAAGAAAATTGAATTCTGAGTTTCATTTAACTGAGAAGTGGAAATTGGAGGGTGTGCAAGTAAAGATTAGCCTTGGAGGTTTGTGAGCTCTTAACCGAGTTCAGCCTCTTGAGTCCCCTTAATAAAATAGAAACTTACCAACATCTTCCTTACAATGATAATGGGTACAAACATGAGAAGGCATGAGCTTGGATATTCATAAGCATGAGCAAAATGTTAAGAGACGGAGAATGAGAGAGATCTAGGAGTACACATATTGACAGAGTTGTCTTAGGAAATGCATATAAATGGCATAGTAAGGGCAGCATATGCTTATTTAGGAAATGTAGGGATATCCCTCAGACACATGAAAAGGGAAATATTGAGAAATATTTATGTAACCTCTGTGATGCCAAAGCTTGAATATGCAGACTCCTTTTGGAATCCACACTGGAGAAAACATATAAATAAGCTGGAAAATGTTTAGAGACATGCCACGATGCTGGTGACAGAAATATGCAATCTCAGTTATGAGGAGAGGCTGAGTGAATTAGAATTATCATGACTCTAAGCTAGGAGAATGAGGGGGGATATGGTGATGGTTTTAAAATTCCCTCATGGTTATGGCAGAGTGGATAGGGATCGATATTTTGATATGGCTGGCACTATAACTAGAGCTTATAGTTTGCGTCTTCATAAGAAAACCTCTTTGCAGGATGTAAGGAAGAACTTTTTTGTTCTAAGAGTAGTGCAATTCGCTAAGTGAGGAGGTAATTAATGCTAACTCAATCCATGGTTTATAAGGACAAGTATGATAAGTATTGATGAGCACAAAAATGGAACCGAGCAGGAAACGGCCAAATACTAGCTTGGAGCTCTCTCCAATGAGCATAATTAGGTACTTTAAATTTTGTAATTGCATATATACATATGTACCTAAATACTCGGTGGACATTAGAACATATGCAATTAGTATCTCGAATTTTTCTTGAGTTTTTTAGTGAACTGGGAATAAAGTATAAAACTTGAACCAAATTTGCCTGAATAGAGATTCTGCAGTTTGTGAGTAAAAATATATATATATATTTGAAGTAAGCAAGACTGGCCAAATAAAATATAAAGGAAAAATCCGAGAATACTTTTGAGAGGGAAAACAAGGAAGCTGTCTGCCTGTCTTGAGGGAAGCTTAGAAGAGATGCCAGAAGCAAAACCATCACATTACCTAATTTTTTGTGTGTAAATTGGAGAGAGCTCTTACAGCCGTATTACCTGATCCTGTAGTTCCATATATTGTTAAAATCAATATCCTTCCCATACAGATTAACTTGATTGTCAGTTTGTTATGTAAAATAATTGAATAAACAAATGAACACAAAAATACACCTGTTAACAGTGCTGAGTGAAGTTGTCAATTAGTACAGTTGTATTATTTTATTTCTTTTTGCTATGTTCTTTTATAATTTATTTTATTTTATTATAAATTTAGTTAGATTTAAAGCCTGATCCTGTGATAACATATCTTGGTCAAAAAGTGATTAATATATTTTTTTACTGAAATGATCGGTTTAGCAGTTAAGAAGAAATTATAACAGAAACAAATGGTTGTCTCTTCAAATGGATTTTCAAATTTTCATTCAAGTGGGCTTTTGTTTTGTATTTCTTACTCTAATTACCAAAGTCAAATTTTAAGTTAGGTATACAGAAACTTTTCTCTCTCCTTTTCTTCTCTCCTCTATTCTGTGAAGGCCAAACATCAAAATGAAGCCATCTCTGTCCGTAAGCCCCCAATCCAATGGTCGGGGGATTAGTGGAAGAGGATCTCCGGGGGATGTAGGAGAAGTGGCTCTAAGGAGGCGGAAGCAAAGAGTCAAGGATTTGAAGACACTTGTAATAAATCTGGGTGATAAAATTTGGAAGAACTAGTAAAATGAATAAAGAAGCTGGGAGGGAACAAAGTGAACTAGAAATAAATATTTCTTAACAAGAATATAGCAACAAACAGTTGAATGACAACCTAAATGAATTAAATGTTAGTTCACTGCTCTCTTATAGGGGAGATGAGATTGCAGCTTGGAATGTCCAGATAAAGGAAAACATTGAGCAGTTTAAAAGAAAGTTTCAGGAGCTGAATACAGAACATGATGCCCTGAAAACTTCCTTTGCAGATGCACTAAAGGGGAATGTGGCAGTAAAAGGGGCTGTGAGGGTGGTGGCACTGGAAAACATGCAAACTGTTGACTATAAAGGTACAGTAAGAGGAAAATATGAAAGACATTGTGATGGAAAGGGCTAATCCATTGATTAAACAGGAGTCACACACAGCAGGGGAGATTGAAAAAAATAAAGTTAGGATTCTAGACCTGATAAGGAAGCTTGGAGTATTATGTGGTCCAGAGGATATTGTAAATATTCATCAACTTGGTAAATATTCTAGGGAGGGACAGCAAAAACCAACAAAATTAAGCTTTGAGAGAGGGGAAACATGTAGGGAAATATTGCTGAGAAAAATTAAGAGTCCTTCAAGAATTCAAAACAGTGTTCATTAGACCATACAGAATACAAGAAGAGATGGCAAGGATTAAAATCTTGTTACAACAGTCTAGACGGTAAAATGAGGAAAGAAATAAAGAAAAGAAGAAAAAAAATTGTTTTAGAGTTCTTCCAGACAAAGGGGGAATAATGAAGATAATGAAAGATGATCAGATGAGGCCTCATTAAGATTGTTGTTTACAATTGCTGATGAAATAGCTGGTAAGGCAATAGACTTAAAGGATAGGATTCACAATTTTAAAGCAGATATAGTAGCAGTTACAAAGAATAAGTTAAGCGAGGACATAAACAGTGTCAAAGTTTTTCCTGAGGGCTGTAGAATATTAAGGGTTGAAAATTCTGAGAGGACTGGTGGAAGGATAGCACAGCTCATAAGTGAAAGATTTCAGGTTGAAGATATAAACTTTGCTATAGAGTGTGAGTTATGGAATTTCTTGTTGGTCGCATATATACTGGGTCAGAGAGCAATATAATAACTATTGAATATAATCCACCAAGGAATCAATATAGTCTAGAAGCTTATGAAAAAAGTAATATAGGTAGGTACTATTGAAATAAAAAAACTCAGTTGTTAACATTGCATGGGAGAGAAAATGTAGGATTTTAATTATGGGAGATTCATAGAGATAGATTGGATAAACCTTGATCCACACAGTCGGGAGGACTCTTTCAAGATAAGTTTCTTAGATTGCGTGCAAGGGAATATCCTACACCAATATGTACTGGAACCAACGAGGGCCAGGGGTGGAATGAGCATTTGCTACTTGATCTAGTATTCACAGATTATGTGTTGGATATTGAAAAAATTGAGTATGAACAACCAATTGGAAAAAGCGACCACTGGTGCAGTACATCATCAAAGAAGTCTGCTTGAAAATAGAGGTACTGAGGACTCGAGAAGGAACTATCCGGAAGGAAACTACATCAAAATTAATTAAGATTTTGCAGTTATTAAAATGGAGTACCTTGTGTAACAATAAATCTGTATAAGAAGTGCCCGACATGTTTTGTAAGGAATATAGGAAGATAGTATATTGTTGCATGTGACAGAGTGTGTTGCTCAGCCACCAAAGGTTGTAGTAGATGCCTTATTAGTTAATTTAGCAACTATTAAGCGTCTTTTTTTTTCTTACTAAAATAATTCTCACTCCTTGCATTTTGCAGATTATGTTTATTTGCAATTTATATTTCAGCTTATAGCTAATTTTAAATATATCTTAATTAATATTCTTGTAAGTGAAGAAAGCATGATCCTAATATAAAAATCTCCCTCCTATTTCTCCGTTTTCTGCCCTTTTTTTCTCATGAACACTACCATAATCCTAGCAAGTCTGTTAGATACATTGTTCACGCAATTTTTTTTATTATAAACTTCCTTTGCTGATAAATATTATTATTATATTATAAAAATTGCTCTTAATAATAATTTTGCTATAAATTTTACCCTGCTGATATGTCATTAGCCTGTCTAGATACATATTCAGTAGTTTCTTTATTATCTGAATAGTTAAAATTCCGTCTCCTGCAATGCAAAGAATGTTCTAGAAATTGTTTGCCAGTAACCTATTTTGCCCATAATAATTCTCGATTTTTTTTATTTCCTTCTGCTTGTTGCACCTAAAATTCTTTCTCTACCTTGCCTCTCTGCCATAATTGCCTGCCATGGACCACCACTACAGTAGCCCGCGAATTTTATGTGAACAAGTTTCAGATCTAAATATATATACTACAGGTGGTCGAATGATAATGTCACCTAGTGGGACATTGAATCGTCCTCATTTAGTGGCCAAACATCCTAGAGGCAATATCTCGCCTTAGCAGTCTAGATTATTTCAAACCTTATTTACATGGCATCTTCACAGGAATTCATCTGGCACAAACAAGGTGAGCGATAGTGTATGGTAAAGCTCGTTAGTTAAGCAAATTGGGAATTCGAGAAATTCGTTAAATTCCTTTCTGGTCAAATCGTTTACTGGTCCAGTCCTACAAAAATTTTCTCAGATTCCATTCCCATAGAAAACGAACTTTTGTAGATTACCTAACTGGAATCTCATTTGCCAAACTTAATTCCTTGACCTGGATATTACTGCTGATATACGATAATAAATTTCTTTCACTGAATGTACCAAACTAAAATCTCATCCTCAGAAGATTGCTTATTACCACATAAAACTCTATCCTTTTTTCCTATCGAATTGTAATTTCATTTCATCCCTTTCTATCATCGTAATTAAAGTGTTTTACATCAAAACTCGAAAACAAAGTGATTTACTATATAAATTGCAAATAATTAAAAATCTAACTAAAGTGTCTTATGCTATTAACTGCAAATAATTAATAAGTAATTTTACCCTGTTGGCTTTGAAAATGTTTATGTTAACCACAATTTAATGAATACATACTGTATTTTCCTTCCTGATTCTTTATATATTGAGGATAGAGTGTTTTGAGTTATAAGTTGCAAATATTTCAAAAGGTGGCTTTGCCTTTTTTGCATTGCAAATATTTCTTGCAAACCTAAATTGAATGAATACTGTATTTATCTAGTAGCTTTTCCCTTTATTGTAAATAAAGTGTTTTACCATATAAATTGCAATTAATTGATATGTGATTTTGCCCAATTGGCATTAAAACTTTCGTGGTTGCCCACAATTTAAGGAATACATAATGTATTTGTCTCGCTTATTCTTCATATATTGTGAATAAATTGTTTAATGCTAATGCCGGCAAATAATTAATTAGGTTTTGTATGCTCTTACAGTAGCATAAATATTTCTGGTTAGCTGTGACTAACCAATATATTTTCATCCAGTAGAATAATATTGGAAAATCATTATCTGTGTGCTCGTGCCTTCGGTTTTCCCATTATTAACGGTGGGTCATTTCTGCTTCTGCAATTGCAGTGTCCTATATTTAAATCTACCTCAGTGACAGAGGTGATCGTCGAGTTGAGGCCAAAGTCTTGGTATCCATCTGTGATGCTGGGGAATCAAAGCAGCATTCTATAAATTTATATTTCAAATTTGTTCCAACTTTCCAAAATTTGATTTGATTTTTTTGATGTCTCATAGCATTTCCAAAATTAAAATAAGTTGAATTCTGAGTTCCATTTAATCGAGAAGCGGTAGTACGAGTGGGATGTGCAAGTACAGTAATATCTGTCCTGTCTGTTTGTGAGCTCTTAATCGAGTTCAGTACTTTGAGTCTCCTTAGTAAAGCAAAACTTAACAACAACCTCCCCACAATATCTTCAAAAAGGGGAGGAGGGATATGGCTCTAAGCTATAGACCTGTTTCCTTGACCATCATAGTTAGCAAAGTTATAGAGAAACTACTAAGAGAGCACATCTCTCTTCACTTGGAATCCTTCAACTTTTTGTGAGTGAGACAAGATGGTTTCAGAGAAGGCAGATCAACAGTAACGAACTTAATAAAATTTTATAATGAGGTAAGGCGAATCTTACAGGTGAGAGAGGGTTGGACAGATTTCATATTCCTAGACTTCCAGAGGGCATTAGATACAATCCCACATAGGAGACTTATTAAGAATTAGCAAGCAATGGCGAGAATAGGTGGAAATGTCTTGAAACTGATAAAAACTTACTTAGAAGGAAGGGAACAGAGTTAGAAGTGGAGTTCTACAGGGTTCAGTTCTTGGGTCACTTTTGTTCCTTGTATTTGTAAATGACCTGCCAGAGTCTCTAAATTCATTCATAAATATGTTTGCAGATAATGCAAAGATTGTGAAGAAAGTAAAAGACGAGAACAATGGTAGAGAACTTAAGGAAGGCCTAAAAAATCTGCTTGAGAGGTCAGAAAAGTGGCTAATGAAATTCATTTCTTCTATATGAAAGAAAATGAGAATGGGTACAAGTGCAAGAAGGCCCAAGATTGAATACTCAATAGCAGGAGCGGAACTTCAAGAGACAGAGAATGAGGGAGGTCTAGGGTAAGTATATTGGCAGATTTAGCTCCAGAAATGCATATATTTGGCATTGTAAGGGCAGTAAATGAAAAAACACATAAACAAGCTGGAAATAATTCAAAGATATGACACAAAACTGGTGCCAGAAATAGGCATTCTCAGTTATGAAGAGAAGCTGAGTGAATAAAATTTACTATCAATCGAAGCAAGAATAATAGCCGGGGGATATAGTGACGGTTTTTAAATTCATTGGTTATAACAGAGTGGATAGTGATTGATATTTTGATAAGGCTGGGACTAAAACTAGAAGTCATATATTGAAACTTTCAATGAAAACAACTGTGCAGGATGTAAGGAAATATTGTTTTAGTGTAAGGCTAGTTGATGATTGGAATTCACTAAATGAGGAGGTTGTCATTGCTAACTCAATTCATTGTATTAACGACAAGTATGATAAGTATAACTAAGAACAAAAATGGAACCGACCAGTAGACGGGGAGCATAGCTATGTAATTACAAATTATATATATATATATATATATATATATATATATATATATATATATATATATATATATATATATATATATATATATATATATATATATATATATATATATATATATATACATACATACATACATACATACATACATACATACATACATACATACATACATACATACATACATACATACATACATACATACATACATACATACATACATACATACATATATATATATATATATATATATATATATATATATATATATATATATATATATATATATATATATATATATATATATATATATATATATATATATATATATATATATATATATATATATATATATATATATATATATATATATATATATATATATATATATATATATATTACATACATAAATACATGCATATATATATATATATATATATATATATATATATATATATATATATATATATATATATATATATATATATATATATATATATATATATATGTAAATATATATATATATATATATATATATATATATATATATATATATATATATATATATATATATATATATATATATATATATATATATATATATATATATATATATATATATATATATATATATATATATAAATATATATATATATATATATATATATATATATATATATATATATATATATATATATATATATATATATATATATATATATATATATATATATATATATATATATATATATATATATATATATATATATATATATAAGCACATTACATATGTGAAAACGTGAATTTTTTTTTTTTTACCCCGATCGGGACTCGAACCTAGGACTTATGATTACTAAGTCAATGCGCTACCACTACACCACAAAAGGTTAAAAGGAATCCAACCTTATAGTTTACATCTGCTATTCTTAGGAATGAACGCATTCTAACTGAATGCCACTATGTTCATATTACAGATTTCCCAACCTCACTCATGGCTTCATTTTAGCATTTAATTCAATTCCCAATCTCATTCAGGCCATGAAATAACTAGATAAGCACATTACATATGTGAAAACATGAATCATTTTTTACCCCGACTGGGACTCGAACCTAGGACTTATGATTACTAAGTCAAGGCGCTACCACTAAACCACAGAAGGTTAAAGGGAATCCAACCTTATAGCTTATATCTGCTATACTTAGGAATGAACGCATTCTAACTGAATGCCACTCTGTTCATATTACAGATTCCCCAACCTCACTCGTGGCTTCATTTTAGCATTTAATTCAATTCCCAATCTCATTCGGGCCATGAAATAACCAGATAAGCACATTACATATGTGAAAACAGGAATAATTTCTTACCCCGACCGGGACTCGAACCTAGGACTTATGATTACTAAGTCAAGGTGCTACCACTACACCACAGAAGGTTAAAAGGAATCCAACCTTATAGCTTATATCTGCTATACTTAGGAATGAACGCATTCTAACTGAATGCCACTATGTTCATATTACAAATTCCCCAACCTCACTCGTGGCTTCATTTTAGCATTTAATTCAATTCCCAATCTCATTCGGGCCATGAAATAACCAGATAAGCACATTACATATGTGAAAACATGAATCATTTTTTAACCCGACCAGGACTCGAACCTAGGACTTATGATTACTAAGTCAAGGCGCTACCACTACACCACAGAAGGTTAAAAGGAATCTAACCTTATAGCTTATATCTGCTATACTTAGGAATGAATGCATATTAACTAAATGCCACTATGTTCAAATTACAGATTCCCCAACCTCACTGGTGGCTTCATTTTAGCATTTAATTTAATTCCCAATCTCATTCGGGCCATGAAATAACCAGATAAGCACATTACATATGTGAAAACATAAATCATTTTTTACCCCGACCGGGACTCGAACCTAGTACTTATGATTACTAAGTCAAGGCGCTACCACTACACCACAGAGGGTTAAAAGGAATCCAACCTTATAGCATACATCTGCTATACTTAGGAATGAACGTATTCTAACTGAATGTCACTATGTTCATATTACAGATTCCCCAAGCTCACTCGTGGCTTCATTTTAGCATTTAATTCAATTCCAAATCTCATTCGGGCCATGAAATAACCAGATAAGCACATTACATATGTGAAAACATGAATCATTTTTTACCCCGACCGGGACTCGAACCTAGGACTTATGATTACTAAGTCAAGGCGCTACCACTACACCACAGACGGCTAAAAGAAATCCAACCTTATAGCTTATATCTGCTATACTTAGGAATGAACGCATTCTAACTGAATGCCAGTATGTTCATAGTACAGATTCCCCTACCCCACTCGTGGCTTCATTTTAGCATTTAATTCAATTCCCAATCTCATTCGGGCCATGAAATAACCAATCAAGCACATTATATTATGTGAAAACATGAATCATTTCTTTACCCCGACCAGGCCTCGAACCTAGGAGTTATGATTACTAAGTCAAGGCGCTACCACTACACCACAGAAGGTTAAAAGGAATCCAACTTTTTTTTATTTTATTTATTCAGATAACTGTACATGGGGACATGTGCACATGGGCACTCCCAGTCATATTGCAGTTGATAAACATTACAATCTATTTCGTTATGTATAAATAACATACTAATAGAATTTGCAATTAATTTTGAATATCATTGCAAGTAATTAAAAATAAAATATAGTGTAATAATTGAAGAGTACTTGAAGAGTAATCATTGTGACAATATTTTCAATAGCCCTTGTTGAGTGCTATCATTTAAGTTACATTTCACTTTCCAACGGTACTACTGCAGACAATTTGAAGCAGATATAGAATAACAATTTTCAGGTTAGAATAATAAGTAGGCACATACATATATATACATACATATACATATACCTTATAGCTTATATCTGCTATACTTAGAAATGAATGCATTCTTACTGAATGCCACTATGTTCATATTACAGATTCCCCAACCTCACTCGTGGCTTCATTTTAGCATTTAATTCAATTCCCAATCTCATTCGGGCCATAAAATAACCAGATAAGCACATTACATATTTGAAAACATGAATCATTTTTTACCCCGACCGGCACTTGAACCTTGGACTTATGATTACTAAGTCAAGGCGCTACCACTACGCCACAGAAGGTTAAAAGGAATCCAACCTTATAGCTTATATCTGCTATACTTAGGAATGAACGTATTCTAACTGAATGCCACTATGTTCATATTACAGATTCCCCAACCTCACTCATGGCTTCATTTTAGCATTTATTTCAACGAGTGAGGTTGGGGAATCTGTAATATGAACATAGTGGAATTCAGTTAGAATGCGTTCATTCCTAAGTATAGCAGATATAAGCTGTAAGGTTGGATTCCTTTTAACCTTCTGTGGTGTAGTGGTAGCGCCTTAACTTAGTAATCATAAGCCCTAGGTTCAAGTAACGGTCAGAGTAAAAATGATTCATGTTTTCATATATGTGATGTGCTTATCTGGTTATTTCATGGCCTGAATGGGATTGGGAATTGAATTAAATGCTAAAATGAAGCCACGAGTGAGGTTGGGGAATCTGTAATATGAACATAGTGGCATTCAGTTAGAATGCGTTCATTCCTAAGTATAGCAGATATAAGTTATAAGGTTGGATTCCTTTTAACCTTCTGTGGTGTAGTGTTAGCGCCTTGACTTAGTAATCAAAAGTCCTAGGTTCGAGTCCCAGTCGGGGCAAAAAATGAGTCATGTTTTCACATATGTAATGTGCTTATCTGGTTATTTTATGGCCCAAATGAGATTGGGAATTGAATTAAATGCTAAAATGAAGCCACGGGTGAGGTTGGGGAATCTGTAATATGATCATAGTGGCATTCAGTTAGAATGCATTCATTCCTAAGTATAGCAGATATAAGCTATAAGGTTGTGTTCCTTTGAACCTTCTGTGGTGTGGTGATAGCACCTTGACTTAGTAATCATAAGTCCTAGGTTCGAGTCCCGGTCGGGGTAAAAAATGATTCATGTTTTCACATATGTAATGTGCTTATCTGTTTATTTCATGGCCCGAATGAGATTGGGAATTGAATTAAATGCTAAAATGAAGCCACGAGTGAGGTTGGGGAATCTGTAATATGAAAATAGTGGCATTCAGTTAGAATGCGTTCATTCCTAAGTATAGCAGATATAAGCTATAAGGTTGGATTATTTTTAACCTTCTGTGGTATAGTGGCAGCGCCTTGACTTAGTAATCATAAGTCCTAGGTTCGAGTCCCGGTCGGGGTAAAAAATGATTCATGTTTTCACATATGTAATGTGCTTATCTGGTTATTTCATGGCCCGAATGAGATTTGGAATTGAATTAAATGCTAAAATGAAGCCTCGAGTGAGGTTGGGGAATCTGTAATATGAACATAGTGGCATTTAGTTAGAATGCGTTCATTCCTAAGTATAGCAGATATAAGCTATAAGGTTGGATTACTTTTAACCTTCTGTGGTGTAGTGGTAGCGCCTTGACTTAGTAATCATAAGTCTTAGGTTCGAGTCTGTGTCGGGGTAAAAAATGACTCAGGTTTTCACATATGTAATGTGCTTATCTGGTTATTTCAGGGCCTGAGAGAGATTGGGAATTGAATTAAATGCTAAAATGAAGCCGCGAGTGAGGTTGGGGAATCTGTAACATGAACATAGTGGCATTCAGTTAGAATGCGTTCATTCCTAAGTATAACAGATATAAGCTATAAGGTTGGATTCCTTTTAACCTTTTGTGGTGTAGTGGTAGCGTTCATTCTTAAGTATAGCAGATACAAGCTATAAGGTTGGATTCTTTTTAACCGTCTGTGGTGTAGTGGTAGCGCCTTGACTTAGTAATCATAAGTCCTAGGTTCAAGTCCCGGTTGGGGTAAAAAAATGATTCATGTTTACACATATGTAATGTGATTATCTGGTTATTTCATGGCTTAGTGAGATTGGGAATTGAATTAAATGCTAAAACGAAGCCACGAGAGAGGTTGAGGAATCTGTAATATGAACATAGTGCCATTCAGTTAGAATGCGTTCATTCCTAAGTATAGCAGATATAAGCTATAAGGTTGGATTCCTATTAACCTTCTGTGGTGTAGTGGTAGCGCCTTGATTTAGAAATCATAAGTCCTAGGTTCGAGTCCCGGTCGGTGTAAAAAGTGATTCATGTTTTCACATATGTAATGTGCTTATCTGGTTATTTCATGGCCCGAATGAGTTGGGAATTGAATTAAATGCTAAAATGAGGCCACGAGTGAGGTTGGGGAATCTGTAATATGAACAGAGTGGCATTCAGTTAGAATGCGTTCATTCCTAAGTATAACAGATATAAGCTATAAGGTTGGAATACTTTTAACCTTCTGTGGTGTAGTGGTAGCACATTGAATTAGTAATCATAATTCCTATGTTCGAGTCCAGGTCGGGGTAAAAAATGATTCCTGTTTTCACATATGCAATGTTCTTATCTGGTTATTTCATGGCCTTAATGAGATTGGGAATTGAATTAAATGCTAAAATGAAGCCTCGAGTGAGGTTGGGGAATTTGTAATATGAACATAGTGGCATTCAGTTAGAATGTGTTCATTCCCTAGTATAGCAGATATAAGCTATAAGGTTGGATTCCTTTTAACCTTTTGTGGTGTAGTGGTAGCGCTTTGACTTAGTAATCATAAGTCCTAGGTTCGAGTCCCGGTAGGGGTAAAAAATGATTCATGTTTTCACATATGTAATGTGCTTATCTGGTTATTTCATAGGCCGAATGAGATTTGGAATTGAATTAAATGCTAAAATGAAACCTCGAGAGAGGTTGGGGATTCTGTAATATGAACATAGTGGCATTTAGTTAGAATGCGTTCATTCCTAAGTATAGCAGACATAAGCTATAAGGTTGGATTCATTTTAACCTTCTGTGGTGTAGTGGTAGCACCTTGACGTAGTAATCATAAGTCCTAGGTTCGAGTCCGTGTCGGGGAAAAAAATAACTCATGTTTTCACATATGTAATGTGCTTATCTGGTTATTTCATGGCCCTAATGAGATTGGGAATTGAATTAAATGCTAAAATGAAGCCACGAGTGAGGTTGGGGAATCTGTAACATGAACATAGTAGCATTCAGTTAGAATGCGTTCATTCCTAAGCATAGCAGATATAGGCTATAAGGTTGGATTCCTTTTAACCTTTTGTGGTGTATTGGTAGTGCCTTGACTTAGTAATCATAAGTCCTAGGTTCGAGTCCGTGTCGGGGTAAAAAAATATTCTTGTCTTCACATATGTAATATGCTTATCTGGTTATTTCATGGCCCGAATGAGATTGGGAATTGAATTAAATGCTAAAATGAAGCCACGAGAGAGGTTGGGGAATCTGTAATATGAACATAGTGGCATTCAGTTAGAATGCGTTCATACCTAAGTATAGCAGATATAAGCTATATGGTTGGATTCCCTTTAACCTTCTGTGGTGTAGTGGCAGCGCCTTGACTTAGTAATCATAAGTCCTAGGTTCGAGTCCCTGTCGGGGTAAAAAATGATTCATGTTTTCACATATGTAATGTGCTTATCTGGTTATTTCATGGCCCGAATGAGTTGGGAATTGAATTAAATGCTAAAATGAAGCCACGAGTGAGGTTGGGGAATCTGTAATATGGACAATGTGGCATTCAGTTAGAATGCGTTCATTCCTAAGTATAGCAGATATAAGCTATAAGGTTGGATTCCTTTTAACCTTCTGTGGTGTAGTGGTAGCGCCTTGAATTAGTAATCATAAGTCCTAAGTTCGAGTCCTGGTTGGGGTAAAAAATTATTCCTGTTTTCACATATGTAATGTGCTTATCTGGTTATTTCATGGCCCGAATGAGATTGGGAATAGAATTAAATGCTAAAATGAAGCCACGAGTGAGGTTGGGGAATTTGTAATATGAACATAGTGGCATTCATTTAGAATGCATTCATTCCTAAGTATAGCAGATATAAGCTATAAGGTTGGATTCCTTTTAACCTTCTGTGATGTAGTGGTAGCGCCTTGAATTAGTAATCATAAGTCCTAAGTTCGAGTCCCAGTCGGGGTAAAAAGTTATTCCTGTTTTCACATATGTAATGTGCTTATCTGGTTATTTCATGGCCTGAATGAGATTGGGAATTGAATTAAATGCTAAAATGAAGCCACGAGTGAGGTTGGGGAATCTGTAACTTGAACATAGTGGCATTCAGTTAGAATTCGTTCATTCCTAAGTATAGCAGATATAAGCTATAAGGCTGGATTCGTTTTAACCTTCTGTGATGTATTGGTAGAGCTTTGACTTAGTAATCATAAGTCCTAGGTTTGAGTCCCGGTAGGGGTATAAAATGATTGATGTTTTCACATATGTAATGTGCTTATCTGGTTATTTCATGGTCCGAATGAGATTGGGAACTGAATTAAATGCTCAAATGAAGCCACGTGTGAGGATGGGGAATCTGTAATATGAACATTGTGGCATTCAGTTAGAATGCGTTCATTCCTAATTATAGCAGATATAAGCTATAAGGTTGGATTCCTTTTAACCTTCTGTGGTGTAGTGTTAGCGACTTGACTTAGTAATCATAAGTCCAAGGTTCGAGTCCCGGTCGGGGTAAAAAATGATTCATGTTTTCACATATGTAATGTGTTTATCTGGTTATTTCATACCCCGAATGAGATTTGGAATTGAATTAAATGCTAAAATGAAGCTTCGAGAGAGGTTGGGGAATCTGTAATATGAACATAGTGGCATTTAGTTAGAATGCGTTCATTCCTAAGTATAGCAGATATAAGCTATAAGGTTGGATTACTTTTGACCTTCTGTGGTGTAGTGGTAGCGCCTTGACTTAGTAATCATAAGTCTTAGGTTCGAGTCCGTGTCGGGGTAAAAAATGACTCATGTTTTCACATATGTAATGTGCTTATCTGGTTATTTCAGGGCCTCAGAGAGATTGGGAATTGAATTAAATGCTAAAATGAAGCCGCGAGTGAGGTTGGGGAATCTGTAACATGAACATAGTGGCATTCAGTTAGAATGCGTTCATTCCTAAGTATAACAGATATAAGCTATAAGGTTGGATTCCTTTTAGCCTTTTGTGGTGTAGTGGTAGCGTTCATTCTTAAGTATAGCAGATATAAGCTATAAGGTTGGATTCCTTTTAACCGTCTGTGGTGTAGTGGTAGCGCCTTGACTTAGTAATCATACGTCCTAGGTTCAAGTCTCGGTTGGGGTAAAAAAATTATTCATGTTTACACATATGTAATGTGATTATCTGGTTATTTCATGGCTTAGTGAGATTGGGAATTGAATTAAATGCTAAAACGAAGCCTCGAGAGAGGTTGAGGAATATGTAATATGAACAGAGTGGCATTCAGTTAGAATGCATTCATTCCTAAGTATAGCAGATATAAGCTATAAGGTTGGATTCCTATTAACCTTCTGTGGTGTAGTGGTAGCGCCTTGACTTAGAAATCATAAGTCCTAGGTTCGAGTCCCGGTCGGTGTAAAAAGTGATTCATGTTTTCACATATGTAATGTGCTTATCTGGTTATTTCATGGCCCGAATGAGTTGGGAATTGAATTAAATGCTAAAATGAGGCCACGAGTGAGGTTGGGGAATCTGTAATATGAACAGAGTGGCATTCAGTTAGAATGCGTTCATTCCTAAGTATAACAGATATAAGCTATAAGGTTGGATTCCTTTTAACCTTCTGTGGTGTAGTGGTAGCACATTGAATTAGTAATCATAATTCCTAGGTTCGAGTCCCGGTCGGGGTAAAACATGATTCCTATTTTCACATATGCAATGTTCTTATCTGGTTATTTCAATGCCTTAATGAGATTGGGAATTGAATTAAATGCTAAAATGAAGCCACGAGTGAGGTTGGGGAATTTGTAATATGAACATAGTGGCATTCAGTTAGAATGTGTTCATTCCTTAGTATAGCAGATATAAGCTATAAGGTTGGATTCCTTTTAACCTTTTGTGGTGTAGTGGTAGCGCTTTGACTTATTAATCATAAGTCCTAGGTTTGAGTCCCGGTAGGGGTAAAAAATGATTCATGTTTTCACATATGTAATGTGCTTATCTGGTTATTTCATGGCCCTAATGAGATTGGGAATTGAATTAAATGCTAAAATGAAACCTCGAGAGAGGTTGGGGATTCTGTAATATGAACATAGTGGCATTTAGTTAGAATGCGTTCATTCCTAAGTATAGCAGACATAAGCTATAAGGTTGGATTCATTTTAACCTTCTGTGGTGTAGTGGTAGCGGCTTGACGTAGTAATCATAAGTCCTAGGTTCGAGTCCGTGTCGGGGTAAAAAATAACTCATGTTTTCACATATGTAATGTGCTTATCTGGTTATTTCATGGCCCTAATGAGATTGGGAATTGAATTAAATGCTAAAATGAAGCCACGAGTGAGGTTGGGGAATCTGTAATATGGACAGAGTGGCATTCAGTTAGAATGCGTTCATTCCTAAGTATAGCAGATATAAGCTATAAGGTTGGATTCCTTTTAACCTTCTGTGATGTAGTGGTAGCGCCTAGGTTTGAGTCCTGGTCGGGGTAAAAAATGATTCCTGTTTTCACATATGTAATGTGCTTATCTGGTTATTTCATGGCCCGAATGAGATTGGGAATTGAATTAAATGCTAAAATGAAGCCACGAGTGAAGTTGGGGAATTTGTAATATGAACATAGTGGCATTCAGTTAGAATTTATTTATTCCTAAGTATAGCAGATATAAGCTATAAGGTTGGATTTCTTTTAACCTTCTGTGATGTAGAGGTAGCGCCTTGAATTAGTAATCATAAGTCCTAAGTTCGAGTCCCGGTTGGGGTAAAAAATGATTCCTGTTTTCACCTATGTAATGTGCTTATCTGGTTATTTCATGGCCTGAATGAGATTGGGAATTGAATTAAATGCTAAAATGAAGCCACGAGTGAGGTTGGGGAATCTGTAATATGAACATAGTGGCATTCAGTTAGAATACGTTCATTCCTAAGTATAGCAGATATAAGCTATAAGGTTGGATTCCTTTTAACCTTCTGTGGTGTAGTGGTAGCGCTTTGACTTAGTAATCATAAGTCCTAAGTTCGAGTCCCGGTAGGGGTAAAAGATGATTCATGTTTTCACATATGTAATGTGCTGATCTGGTTATTTCATGGCCTGAATGAGATTGGGAATTGAATTAAATGCTAAAATGAAGCCACGAGTGAGGTTGGGGAATCTGTAATATGAACATAGTGGCATTCAGTTAGAATGCGTTCATTCCTAAGTATAGAAGATATAAGCTATAAGGTTGGATTCCTTTTAACCCTCTGTGGTGTAGTGGTAGCAACTTGACTTAGTAATCATAAGTCCTAGGTTCGAGGCCCGGTTGGGGTAAAAAATTATTCATATATATATATATATATATATATATATATATATATATATATATATATATATATATATATATATATATATATATATATATATATATATATATATATATATATATATATATATATATATATATATATATATATATATATATATATCTTTCTTTCTTCCCACAGGTAGGTAAGCTTTTTTAGCCTGTCAGTGCTGAGAATCATTCTCTCCATTCCGCTCTGTCCCTCAAGATATCCTCCTCCTTCAATCTAATCAGTCTTCCCATTCTATATTTTGTTATGATTTCTTGTATATTATTCATTCCTTACTCTATCCATTCGTGTTTTACCTAGTATAAGTCTAATATTTTTCATTTCAGCAGCTACTAATCTACTCATGTTCCACCCACTCCTGGGGAGAGAATCTGTATAAAAAAAGTCGGAAATTTTCAGTACCCAATTAGTAAAATAACTAAAAAAGAATATAAAGATTCTTTAAATTTATCCTAATAATAAAAATAAAGATTAACAAGCTTTTACAGTGGTGATATCTATAATTGCTTAAAATAATTTCCTAATGTTCTGTGTTGAAAGAGCTTTTCATAGACCAGTCGTCAACTGAACTCGTATGTATCGTATACAAGATTCAAACAAGTTCGATAGACGACTCTACTTAGTTAACTCTACAAAAGTATGTTTACTCAGTGACTCCAGAAAGTGTAGAGGATGAATTGAGAGACAGCTCTGGACCCTTTACAAATTTATTAATATAAACCAGAACATAATTAAAAAACCCTGCAACCAAAAGAATAAAATTATTAACATTTTGGCAGCAGAAAATTTATATTTGTATAATTTATAAAAATGAAAATTTAATTTTACAATGCAATGCAAAAAGGGAAAAGTTCCTTTATTTACATATAATACTTAATACTTGTTACTATTCAGGCACAATATCTAACTCATTAAATATTTATTTACTCACCTCATTTAGGGTTTATCTAATTTTCAAGATTAATATTTCTTGGTTCTAAACATTATTCTATCTTCTTTACAAATCGACCATGCAGTACGAAATCTTATTGAAGAATAAAATGGCGGACTTACTCATCATAACTTAAACAAAAACAAAAAGAAAAACAAAAACAGCTGAAACAAAAGAAAACTATAGATTTCATTACAAAGAAAATGTATATCGCACATGGGAAATTTAAATTGAATATATATATTCTCTACAATAGTTCCCTCACAAAAAGCAGAGCTAATAATAGAAATAATCATGACTATTCATAAATCTTATTTTTCTACCTGAGGATTATGTTGCGAGTTAATGAGAACTACGTTTTGAGAATCAGAATTGACATAACCTTGGTTATCACTATTATTGTTAATATCGTCATCAAAATCACCCTGTGTTTGACTATGTTCTAGTTGCTCAACAGTACTTGGTTTAGGCATGGCATTAGGCTTGATTAATGGTTTCAAGGGATCAATAGAAACACAACTTTGTACATCATCAGACAATTGTATAAGAAAATGTTTCGGCATGCGCTTGATAACCTTATATGGTCCTAAGTATGGGGCTTCCAAAGCTTTCCTGACTCTATCAACTCGTAACCAAACTTTATCACAGGTGTTTAAATCTTTAGGAATAAAAGTCTTTGGAAAACTATGGCACTTACCACTAGCTAGATCATTTACATCTAATTTGGACATTTTTTTTGGCTAAATACTTAACAGATGAGTTTGTTAAATCAATAATATTAGTACTGCTTGTGTCTACCATCAGTTTTGGTAATAAAAGTGAGGAACCAGTAACAGCACTGAATGGGGAAAATCCATTTTCATTAGAAGCATTACAAATACCAAGAAGTATAATAGGTAGGGATTGTAACCAATTTTCTTTTCTAGCCTTGAGAGCGGACTTAATAATTCTGTGAGTACGCTCTATCATTCCATTAGATTGGGGATGATAAGCGGTTGTTCTTAATCTATGAAATCCTACAATTGATGAGAGATCTTGAAACATCTCACTCTCACACTGAGAACCGCGATCAGTAATAACATGGAGAGAAACTCCAAATCGTGATATCCATGCATTAATGAAAGCTTGTGCTACAGTGTGTGCAGTGATATCTGCTAATGTTTGTACTGACCGGTCTACTGCGGCGAAGATGTCCATGTCCTCGCTGTTAACATCCAACTTCAAGGCAGCTGCATAGATCTGTACAACATTTACAGACCACGGGAAGGTAGCTTAGACCCGACTACCCTCTTCGGGCTAGCCAGTCATCGTGACTTGGTAATAGGAGGCGACTTCAACGCGCACCACCCAAGATTCAGGTATGAGCGCCCCTGTGCTGCAAGCAGACACATCATGAGCCTGCTGAATGACCAAGAAGATGTCTCCCTGCTCAACGATCATGAGCCAACACACGACAGAGGTGGAATACTGGACCTCACCTTTGTCTCCAATTCCCTAAAGCAGGATGCCACATGGAGAGTTCATCCCCTGGTCACAAGCGACCACTATGGGATCCATCTCACACTGCCAATTCCTGAAATCTTCCAAATCCCTGCTCCTCCCCCTCGATGGAAATTCAAGAAGGCCGACTGGGGCCGATTCCAGGAGCACCTCAGCAATTGGTTTTCAGCCTACGTACCATCTGAAGACATCGACCAAGCAGAGGCCGAGCTAGTCAATGCCCTGCAAGCTGCAGCCAACTCCTCCATCCCCCTCTGCAAACCACAACACACCACTCATTGGGACAGATGGTATTACTGTGACAGAGTTAAAGAACTCAACCACCGGCTCAACGTCATTCGGAAAATGCACAGGAAACGTCGCACAGAAGACTCCTACCGCACTCTCCAGGCAGTCAAAGAACATGTCCATGAAGAGACTCGCAACATCAAGAGGAAAAAATGGCTAGAGTGGTGTTCCACCCTAGATGCTCACACCTCTGTGGGCCAGATGTGGAGGAGCATCAACTCCTTTGCTAAAGGAAAACCTCCTAAAATCACCCCCCACAGGGATCCTAGCAGGGCAGCAGAAGAACTCGCCATCAAATTCGTGGATAGAGCAAGCTCCAACCAGCTCCCCATCACCACCATAAGTCCTAGTAGGAGCCCCCATGCTAGGAGCCCCCATGTGGACCAAGAGAGAAAATATCCAGATGGAATCGGGACTCATCCCACTCAAACTCAGAACTCAGCAAAGACTGACCCTCCTTGTGGCCAAAACCACCACTGCCCAACATAAATGCCTAGCTGGCACAAATCTCCATCTAGCCCTCAATCGCCACCCCAACCACCATCCTAGAACCTGGGCAGCCAAGGTCTGCGCTAGCCTGCAAGCACTACCAGTCAGGGAGAGCATCCTAGCCAAGATACAAGACACACTGCTTCCTGAATACAGATGCCCACCCCCATGGAATGACCAACCACTTGACATAAAGATCGAGCTCCCTGACCACCCCAAAAGCTTGGTAAACCCGCTTGTCCTTAAAAACATATATAAGGACAAAATTCAGAGCTGGAGCAGGCCAAACTCTCAAGTCTACTACACTGACGGTTCAGTAAATCAAGAAACTGGAGCCTCAGCCGCCGCCTTCACCACCGAAAACCACGTCCTATCCTGGAGACTGTCAAACTCCTGCTCATCGCTCCAGACTGAGCTTGTTGCCATAGCTAATGCCCTCGACTTCTTCATCCAGCAAGGAGCTGACCATGCCCTAATTCTCTCTGACTCCAAAGGCGCCTTACAGGCCATCAAGAAGTTCCACACCTCAGAGACAATGTACGCATCATCACCACCATCCTCAGCCACTACCACAGGACAACCAGCCTTGGAAAAGCCATCACTCTTGCCTGGATTCCCAGCCACGTCGGCATCAAGGGAAATGAGGAAGCCGATCAAGCCGCCAAACAAGCCACTCTCAGAGCAGAAATCCAGATATCTCTGTCTCCTGGGATGCAACAGATAAAAAATAAAGCCACCAAGTCAGTCTTTAACACCTTAACAACTAAGCACAACCTGTGCACAGACAATGGCTCCCCCTCCACCTGGTGGTACAAAGCCACCTCTGATCTTCGGCGTATCACAATGCCTAAGAGCCTTCTATGAAGCACCGAGCTCAATGTGCACCGTCTGAGACTCGGGTACAAGTGCACCTGGCAAATAGTGCAGGATACCACCAGGGAATGCACCTTTTGCCAGGTAGCCTCACCACATCCACTGCTACATTACATCCTGGAATGTGATTCTTTTTCAGAAATACGACGAAAAACTGGTGCCCCCGCAACATCTAGCAAAGACCCAAATGCCCTTCATGTTGCTAGCTCCATCATCAGACTAGCAACAAATAACCACATGAACAGTTTACTAAATATTATCAGACAATACCCTCCACCAAGATAACCATGCAATAACTCTCTCTCACCCCAAAACAGGAATTCATTTAAATTGTTTGATGTAAACTAATAATTCACAACTGAATACTTATGCTCTCCGTTATCTTTACAGTTTTGCACAATCTCACCTGCGGGCCAATTAGGAAAGTCCGATCACCAACAATAACAAGATTTCACCCCACCTCCTCACCAACAGGAAAGCCCATTCGCCAGCAAGAGCGAATACCACGTACACTCCAAAAAAATCCCACCCCACCTGCGGGCCACAAGTGGAAGGTCCGCTCACCCTCAAGGGTGAACATCCACGAACAACAACATTCCAACGTGTGTCTCTATCAATGCACGTCAATAAATATTTATATGGACTAATATATGGGTCTGAAGGATTTTGAACTCTAGGGAGGGGACCAACGATATCTAGATGTACTGTTTGAAAACGTGATGAGGGTAAGTCAAAGTTACTTATAGCACTCTTAGTATGACGGTGAATCTTGGATTGTTAACAAGCACTCTCTACACCATTTTCTGATGGATTGGTCCAAGTAAGGCCAGAAATATCTAGATTTTACCAATTTCAGGGTTGACTTTATACCAGGGTGAGATAAGCTATGTAGACTATTAAACATTGACATATGTAGTGATACTGGTATAAAAGGTCTAGGGAATGGTGTAGGTGGATCACACATTACTTTCTTTTCTTCATTTAGTAATTGGAAAGGTCTTAGCCTATCAGAGTATGCCTGGGTCTATTCATCTAGAAGCTGAACATCTGCAATTTCAGGTAAATCACAAACATCTAACATAACTGCATTAGCAGTTTGTGAAAGGCCATCAGCCACAATGTTATGTGGACCTCTTATATAACTAACATTGGCGAGATATTCTGTTAAGATAAATAAATGCCTTTGTTGTCTATCAGACTTAGCTTGATTAATACTTTTAAAAGCACTGCAAAGTGGCTTATGGTCTGTTAACAATAATACATAATGACCTTTAATTTGAGGACAGAAATGTAATGTGCTAAATAAGCGGCGAGAAGTTCCCTGTCAAATGTAGAATATTTTCTTTGTGATTGTGAAAATTTCTTTGAGAGAAATTCCACAGGAATAGGATGGTCATTGAACATTTGATGGAGTGCAGCTCCAACAGCATATTGACTACTATCAGTTACTAACTGAAAATGGGCATAGCCTGTTTGTATGTGTGCGAGAGCTTTGAGGATAGACAGAACTTCCTGAATTTCATCAAAAGATTGCTTTTCCATTTCATCTAAGTCTAATGATTTGTGATTTGATTTCAATCTTATACATTCTGTTAAATGTAAGACAACTGAGGGAAATGAGGAACTAATTTCCTATAAAAACCTATCATGCCCAAAAATCAATGCAAAGTTTTTGAATCAGTTGGGTAAGGAAATTCTGACAATTCATAAATCTTGTTTGATGTAGGGCGAAGACCATCAGAACTGACACTGAATCCTAAAAAGTCAAGTTCTTTAACACAATATATGCATTTATTCAAAGAAACTTTAAGATTGTACTTATCAAGGATATCAAATACTATTTCAATATCCTTTAAATGGGCTTCTTCATTATCTGAAAATACCAATATATCATCCAAGTATAGAAATACACACGTTACCATCGAAAATATCTAGTTCATTACTCTTTGAAAATTTGCGGCTGCATTACGGAAGCTAAAGAGCATATAGTGAGACTCAAATCAGTCTCAGGGGTGTCTGGAAATATTTCACAAATCATTAAAGTAGGTGTTGCTAGAATCTTGTTTACCATATGTAATTCAGAAAAAGTTGAGTCCTCTAAACTATGCCATAGCAACACCTGATCGTAGAACGAAAACACAGTTGGTTCATGTGAATTTACTCAAACCTCACTATTCCAGATCACTAGAGGTAGATGTCAGAACTGTTTCTCCTGTTACAGTATGTGTGGCAGACACAAACCTTAAGTCTGAGATGGGATTGGATGGTGATGGTGAGAGTAGCCTACCTGTTGACTTACCCTGTAACCAAGGCTCTCTCTCCAATATTAAATAACCAAGGCTCTCTCTCCAATATTAAATAACCAAGGCTCTCTCTCCAATATTAAACAATATTGATGAATATTTTGGTGATCTTCATTCAAACCAGAAGGCAGACTTGGCTCAGCTGTTGCATCAGTTTCCCTCTCTTATTTTTGATTCTCCAGGATTGTGTAATTATATTCAACATGACATAAAGTTGATTAGTTCTTGTCAAGCCCCTATTAGGCAAGCTCCATATGGATTACACCCCCTTAAGTATGATATTATGAAGAAAGAAGTAGATTATCTATTAACTCAAGACTTAGCTGGAACCAAGTATGTCCCCTGGGCATCACCAATTATTTCAGTGCCCAAACCTGATGGATCTTTCCGACTTTGTACTGATTATTGAAAAGTAAATAACGTACCTATCAAAGATTCTTATCCCTTCCCCTTAATAGAAGACCTTTTAAATACTATTGGAAAATCTCAGCTTATTTCAACCATTGATCTCACTAAGGGGTATTATCAAATCCCTCTCACAGAGAGTGCTAAAGAGATTTCCGCATTTATCACCCAATTTAGTTTGTACCCATATAAAATGTTTTTAACTTCTCAAGCTGTTTTAAGGGCTCCAGACTTCAACCTTTTGCAAGCTGACCAACAAACCAATGTACTGCACCCCGTGGCAGATTATTCCTGCAAGCTGAAGAAGAATCAACAACCCTATTCCACCAGAGAAAAAGAGGCACTGGCTCTTATCCTTGCAATTAGAAAGTTTGAGTGCTATTTTCAGACTTCGCCTCACTGTGTACAGGTTTTCAACAACCACCACCCACTGGCCTTTATCAACTCGACCAAAATACCCCATCAAAGGTTTAATAGGTGATCCCTCCTACTTCAAACCTGTGATTTTAAAGTTCACCATATCAGAGGCACGGAAAATATATTCGCTGATGCCTTATTCACGTGGATTTGAGGCGGATGATCCCACCTAATACTGGGAGATGCTTGTTTGTGGTCGTCTCTCGTCATTACCTCTTCTGGGTTCCCCTACAGAGGTTTTTGGAGTGGGTGTATGTTGCAACCCCAAACAACCTTGTTACCCCTTTTTAATTGCCAGCAGATTTGCTGAAACAATCAGCGTTTATTTCAACCAATCAGCATTCACTTCTCCTCGAATAGCCAATCATAATGACGTTCTGGCCTTACTCACGACCTTACCTTGGCTGACCACTTAGTTCCAAGGCCTTCCCCCTGTCCGAGGTTTTATATATCTGGTCAAGAACACCGGCCGCGAGAGTACAGTTCCAATCCTGCGATCTTGAGCACATACCAGAATTATATTCCCCGTACCGGCTACTTAGTTCTGCCACCTGGAGCATCTTGTGTTGCGTTTTGTATTATATTGATTGTGTATTAGTTTATAGCTCTCCTCCCAGGTTCCATTTCACTTTTTGTATCTTTTAAAAGTTATATTATTTGTCATTATTATTTCCTTGTTGGTTTTTGTCAATATGTAAATTTATAATTATTAATTATTAATGAGTTTAGGTCTGATTTTGCTAAACTATAGAATTGTACATATTTATGAGTGTTTTGTTAATCTGTAGGCTTGTTAAATCTCAGATTGTAATTCCTATTGTATTAAGTGAAATTAATATTATAATTGTTATAATCTTTTCACCTTATTTCCATGCCCTTCACTATTTCAAGCCAAATTATGAGTCAGTTAGCCATTGCCACCCTGTCATATATTAACCTAGGTCTCGGGCCTGAAAAACTTTAATTTGGTATTTACCAGTCATACCTGGGTGTAATATACACCTAGGTATGACTGGTAAATACCAAAGTAAAGTTTTTTATGCCCGAAACCTCGGTTAACATATGACAGGGTGGCAATGGCTAACTGACTCGTAATTTGGCTCGAAATAGTGGAGGGCATGGAAAGAAGGTGAACAGTTTATAACAATTGTAATATTAATTTCACTTAATATTGTAGGAATTATTATCTGAGATTTAACAAACCTACAGATTAACAAAACACACATAAATATATACAATCCTACTGTTTAACAAAAACAGACCTAAACACATTAGTAATTAAAAAATATAAATTACATATTAACAAAAAACAACAAGGATATAATAATGATAAATAATATAACTTTTAAATGATGCGAAAAGTGAAATGGAACCTGGGAGGAGAGCAATAAACTAATATACGATCAATATAATACAATACGAAATAAAAGATGCTCCAGGTGGCAGAACTAAGTAGCCGGTATGGAGAATATAATCCTGGTATGTGCTCACGATTCGTTGGATTGAAACTGTACTCTGTCGGCCAGTGTTTTTTACCAGGTATATAAAACCTCGGACAGGGGGGAGGTCTTGGGACAAAGATGATCAGGTCAAGATGTAAGGCCAGAATGTCATTATGATTGGCTTTTCGAGGAGAACTCAGTACTGATTGGTTCTGAACACTGATTGTTTTAGCAAATTTACTTTCAATTAAAAAGGGGTAACAAGGTTGTTTGGGGTTGTAACATACCCCCACACCAAAAACCTCTGTAGGGGAACCTAGAAGAGGTAATGAAGAGAGGTGACCACAAACAAGCATCTCCCAGTATTAGGTGGGATCAACCTCCTCAAATCCACGTGATAAGGCATCAACGAATATATTTTCCGTGCCTCTGATATGGTGAGCTTGAAGATTGTATGTCTGAAGTGGGAGGGACCATCTAAGGATCCTTTGATTTGAGAGCTTGATCGAGTTGATAAAGGCCAGTGGGTTGTGATCAGTGAAAACCTGTACACAGTGAGGCGACGCCTGGAGATAGCACTCAAACTTTTTGATTGCAAGGATAAGTGCCAGTGTCTCTTTTTCTATGGTGGAATATGGTTCTTGATGCTTCTTCAACTTGCAGGAATAATCTGCCACGGGATGCAGTACATTGGTTAGTTGGTCTTCTTGCAAAAGTACCACTCCCACTCCAAGACCACTAGTGTAAATTTTGAGGTGGAATGGAAGCTTGAAGTCTGGAGCTCCTAAAACAGGTTGAGATGTTAGAAACAGTATCAGATGTTGCAAAGCTTTATCACATTCAGAAGTCCATTTAAAAGGCATTTTGGAACTGGTGAGGTTCGTCAAGGGTGCACTGTAGAAAAATTGGCACAGAACCTTCGATAATAACCCACCATACTTACAAAAATGCATAGCTTCTTTCATGGTGTTAGGGGTTGGAAATGCAAGGATATCAGACAAATTGGCTGCCTTAGGATGGAGCATTCCATTTCCAATGGTACGACCAAGATAAGTAACGGTCCCATATCCAAGGACAGATTTCCGCAGATTGATGGTAAGTCCAGCTGCTTATAGCCGCATCATTAGAACTTGTAAGCGATGGCAATGTTCTTCCCAGGAGTTTGCTACGACTACGATGTCATCCAAATAAGCAGCAGTTCCTTTCAGTCCTCGGATGATTTGGTTGATGACTCTTTGAAAAGCAAAAGGAGCATTAGTTATGCCAAATGCCAAAACTTTATATTGGTACAAACCAAATTGGGTGATAAATGAGAAATCCCTTTAGCACTCTCTGTAAGAAGTATTTGATAATACCCCTTAGTGAGATCAATGGTTGTAATAAACTGGGATTTTCCAATAGTATTTAAAAGATCTTCTATTAAGGGAAGGGGATAAGAATCTTTGACAGTTACGTTATTTACTCTTCTATAGTCAATACAAAGTCGGAAAGATCCATCAGGTTTGGGCACTGAAATAATTGGTGAGGCCCAGGGAGACATAATTGGTTCAGCTAAACCTTGAGTTAATAGATAATCTACTTCTTTCTTCATAATATCATTCTTATGGGGGTGTAATCTATATGGAGCTTGCCTAATAGGGGCTTGACAGGAACTAATCAACTTTATGTCATGTTGAATATAATTACACAGTCCTGGAGAATCAGAAATAAGAGAGGGAAGCTGATGCAACAGCTGAGCCAAGTCTGCCTTCTCGTTTGAATGAAGATCACCAAAAAATTCATCAATATTATTTAATATACTGGTGTTGGAGAGAGAGCCTTGGTTACAGGGTAAGTCAACAGGTAGGCTACTCTCACCATCACCATCCAATCCCATCCCAGACATAGGGCTGGTGTCTCCCACACATACTGTAACGGGAGAAAAAGTTCCAACATCTACCTCTGGTGATCTGGAATAGTGAGGTTTGAGTAAATTCACATGAACCAACTGTGTTTTTTTTTCTATGATCAGGTGTTGCTATTACATAGTTCAGAGAACTCAACTTTTTCTGAATTGCATATGGTCCTGAATATTTCTTTTTCAAGGGAGATCCAGGAGAAGGCAAAAAAGACTAAAACATTTGTCCCCATGGGCAAACTTTCTAGGAACGGCTTTCCTATCATAATGGTCCTTGGATTTCTCTTGACTGTGACTTAAAGTGTCATGAGCAAAAGTTCTTACCTTATGAAGTTTCCTCTAAAGTTCTTCCAAGTATTTGTGGACTGTAGTAGGCTTAGATGGTTTAGAGAACCATTTCTCTTTGAGGACCATTAAGGGTCCCCTAAGAGGTCGGCCATAAACTAGTTCAAAAGGGGATACTCCCAAAGATTCTTGTATTGATTCTCTATATGCAAAAATTAGCCAAATTATTCCTTCATCCCAACAGTTACTGTTCTCTATACAATTCTTTCGCAACACCGTCTTTAAAGTTTGATGAAATCTTTCCAGACACCCCTGAGACTGTGGGTGATATGCAGAGGAAGTTACATGGGTGACTCCCAATTCAGTACCTGCTGAAAAGTTTGACTTGTAAAATTCGTACCCTGATCAGACAGAATTTCTTTTGGGATGCCTTTGGAGGTAAAGGTACTCAAAAGGGGTTTCAGAGCGGACTTAGCAGTGATATTTTTTAGAGGGAAAGCATCTGGATATCTAGTAGCAGAGTCCATTACAGTAAGTAAGTACTCAATACCTTTTTAGTCTTAGGGAGAGGTCCAACACAGTCTATAATAATTTTCCCGAAAGGTTCATGAGCAACTGAAATGAAAAAAAGGGGGGCAGGGGGAAAAGGCTGATTAACGTTTCCAGTGAGTTGACAAATGTGGTAAGTCTTAATGAATTGAGTGATATCCTTCTTAATACCAGGCCAATAGAAATGGGACAGTAACTGTTTATATATTTTTTTAATACCCAAATGCCCAGCATAATCATCATGTGCCAATATTAAAACAGAATGTCGTACTGAATTTGGAAGTACTACTTGTTGAGTCTCAGACCATGAATCCTTTTTAGACCGAGAAGGTGAGCGAAATGCTCTCATAAGAACTCCATCACTATAATAAAAGCAGGCAATGTATCAAGATCATCATGATCTACAGCAACATGTCGCATCATTGCCAATGAGGGATCAGAACTCTGTGCTTGTATTAGTTCCTCTTTAGACAATGGCTGGTTCAGGAGATTCCCCTGAGCTTTAGGGGAAGGCAAGGGTGACAATGTATTAGATGATTTAGACACAGCGAGCTTAGCTTGAGCCCTTGTTACTGCACAAGAAGGAAAAAGATCAGGGGATTCATCAAGAACTCTTGGAAGAGGATTATCAACAGTAGTAATATTAGGTATGGTAAGAGTTCCAGCGAGATAATTTCCCAATAATAGCTGAACTCCTTGAACAGGCAATTTACCATATTTAACAGCTACTTTTACATTTGACTTGAACAGTGGGCATTCAAGATAAACTCGTGCAAGAAGATAGGACATATGAGACGTTAAATCAGACAGTAGAACCTTCTCTCCTGTTAACTTATGACTCAGATTAGGAATAGCATCATGAACTAAAATGGACTGAGCATCCCCAGTATCTCTAAGAATAGGTATGGGGAATGCCCGACCCTTTGGGCTAAGCACGACATGGCCCGTGAAAGTAACTTCCTTGAAGATACTGGTCTGAGAGGAACAAGAATTAGAAGCAACTGGCTTAGTATTGGATCTTGTAGCAGTAGAACCCTTCTTTGAAATTTGGCACCTTGGATGTTCACACTGTGCAATGGTATGTCACAAAATAGCTGGTTTGAATTTGACTTATTGTCTCTCTGCCCATCACTCTATCTGCTTTGGGGATCACGAGAGGTAGAGTTTACAAAAACACCACGATCCACCCCACGCACATTCCAGGATTCCAACAGTAAGGCTTGAGCATCTGCCATTTCTGCCACCTTAAGAAGCTCCGTTATATTGCTCTCCACTACATATTTAAGTATAGGAAATGGTATTTTACTCTTCCATTCCTCCAAGACTATTGCATTCACGAGTTCGAAAAATGTAGTGACATTTAAGGATTCTAACCACTTTTTGAACTGTCGCATTTTTTCGGTGGCAAATTCCACATAGGTTTGATACTTAGCTTTAGTCATATTCCTAAATTTCTGCCTATATCCTTCGGGTGTGATTGCATGCGCATGAAGTATTTGAGTTTTAACAAAATCATAGTTTTCCGTTACATTCAAACTACTATAAACTCGCAGAGATTTTCCCGACAATTTAGGACCTATAATGTTCATCCACTCGTCTTTTGATCAATACTGTTATTAGCGATTTTCTCAAACAATTTAAAGGACCCATCAATGTCTCCTTCGTCAAATATTGGTACCATAGAAGAAACTGGGGAAAAGTTGCAAGATACCTTTTTCTCCTTTATAGATAGTTCTATGTCCCTATGCTTATCAACCTGTTCCACTCTTTTAATTTTAATTCTCTTTCTGCACCTAATTTTTTCGTTTCTACTTCTAATTTTAATTTTAATTCACTTTCTCTCGTTTCTGCTTCTATTTATAATTCCTTTTCTCTCGTTTCTGCTTCTATTTTCAATTCCCTTTCTCTCGTTTCTGCTTCTATTTTTAATTCCCTTTCTCTCGTTTCTGCTTCTAATTCCCTTTTTCTCGTTTCTGCTTTTAATTTTCTCGTTTCTACTTCTAATTTTGATTCTCTTTCTCTTGCTTCTAATTATAATTTATACTGAAGTTCTAATCTATACTTCTCTAACTCGAGCGAAGAAGAGGGGTCAGCTTTCGGAGTAGCATTATCAATATGAGCTACTTCAATTTTTTTTTTTACTTAGGAATCTCGTCTGGATCAGAATCTTCCTCGGTGTCCTCAGGTAATGAAAAATATTCGGCAATTACTTCAAGAACACCTTGTTTCATTAAATCTTTCGAAACAAGTTCCTTAACGGTTTTCTTAGGTACCTTTCAGGGGTGAGTTGGAAGGGCATTTTGATAATGTTCAGCAATTTTTAACCATTCAGATTTTCTAATGTTATTTACTTGATCCCAAGAGGAAAACTTCAAGAAAAATGATAAATCAAATTCTTTACTAGCCATGACGTTTAATAATCAAAGCTTTAGGAAAAAATGAAGCGAGGAAGCTCTGGGAAAATACAGTAGCGATAGTCAAGCACGACCCCGGTAATCTATGCTTTACTATACCCAAACACTTCGACACTAGAGTATTAACGAATTGTTAGGTAAAGATACTAGAAACTAGCATGAGAGATGGGATTATACGGAACCCGGTACTTGAGTAGAGTACTTTGAAACTTGGATACTTGTGAGAGTACAGTGAATATTGATACTTGAATAAAGAGATTTGAAAAGATAAAGCACTCCGATTCTTGATGATTCTTGAAAAAACCTAACAAGCCATTTAATACTGATTCATGAGATTAATTAAGTTAACAAAGTTAACGAGTCTTGGAAGAACGTATAGTAAACTACCGTCAACCATACCTTTAGATTAATGTTTACTATTGTGGCTACCACACAAGATTACGAGTATACACTAATGACCAACGATCATCACACACTTGTTACGGTTGTTACAATTTGTACTTCTTAAAACAAAAGACACACAATAAATAAATAAAAAAAAATTTTCACAACAATAAAAACTCAAAAATTCACTGTTCACTTCCTGAAATGGTTATTCAATTGCTATAACAATACGGGAACAAGGGAGAAGTTAATGTAAACTACTTTTACCATGAGCAACAGCTATGCTTTACTTGTTTGTATTCTCTTGCACCGGATGCTTGTATGTAAAATTTGTTGTTGCTCATTCCTTTCCTTTGCGCCATGATTGCTAAGCAGGCATAACTGCCATCCTGTATTACCAGTGTTTCATGCACTGTTTTCCAACATTTTGTTGTTGTTGCACTTGATTGTATGTTGAGTTACTTTTATAGTGAGGTTTTGGGATCAACGTTACATTTATCTTTGAACTGTAGTGTTGTATTTTTTTTCCCTGGTATAGTGTGGTTCTTTCAATTTCGTTTACTCTTGTAGAATTTTTTTTTTGTGGTTGATTTGTTTTGGCACCTCATTATTGACTGCTCAGGAAACCACCATAGCTACTGGGCAGTCACAGAAAAGCACCATGGAGACCAGGCAGTCACAGGAAAACATCGAAACATTCGATGGGGACAGCTACCTTGACAAGATGTTTATTCTGGATGAGCAAAACGGCATGTCAGGTAAGAAGCTCCTTGAGTGGGCTCTTGAAAAGTTGGCTGCACCCTGAGCTGAGCTAGAGAGGAAAGCACTCAAGCAGGTGCAGACGAAAGCAAATGAAAAAGCAATGAAGCTCAACGTGAGCATGACTGGGCACAGGCACAAGCACAACCTGAACATGAGCTTGCGCTTGTTTGGCTTTGAGCGGGAACCATGGGCGGTGGTGCTTCACCCGGAAATGGGGACCAGCCTCATGAGAGCCCCTCTCCAATACAGAAATACGAGGACGACGGCAAGCAACCGCTTGATACTTACATCCGCTTTTTTGAAAGTCTTGCCACCGCTCATGATGACACAGATGCTGAGAAGGTTCATTGGCTGCTCACTTCATTGCTACCCCGTCTGCTTGCCCTGGTCAATGAGCTCGACTGCAGGTAACTGAGGGACTACAAGAAAGTTAATGGCACTCACCTTACCTCACAGTACTTTTCACCAGCTTAGTGTCGTGCTAGGTTTATCTCCGCTTTCTGATTGAAGGAGGAGAACAGTAGTGCCTTTGGCAACTGCAAGGTTCACCTCTTTAATGATTGTTTGCGAGTTGCAAAGTGTCCTCCAGAGAAGCATCATCCATTTTTGATGCTTAATTCAATAGCCAATGACCTCCCTATGGACGTTCTTGCATATGTAAGGACCAAGTTTAAGGATGACATCAATTTCGAGAAAAGTTTAGCTGCTGTGGACGAGTACCTCCAGCATAACCAGCCTGGAGTACATTTCTGTGACCTTATGAGGGCAAGAAGGGTCGATCCCAAGGCTCGTCCTCAGAGTGCAATCTACCCTGCAACAGGCCATTATTCTCATCGGAAAGGATATCACAGGAACGGGAAGCACAAGGGCCCTTCCCAGAAATTTAATCATACAGCTCATCCTGCTCCCACTTCTAAGCATTATTACTGCCATGCACACACACTCAAGAAGGATGACTCTGTAATACCGAAGCCTCTGCAGTTCAGAGGCAAGGGCAATCACCCTACTCCACTTTCCCAGGGACTTCAGCCTAACTCTAAGAGCCACCATACTCCCTCTTACAGCGGCAGCCCGCATGACCGTCTGGCCATTTACTCAGCTCATGCAGCAGAAACAAGTCCAGGAAGGGCCACCAAGGATAACCCCGAGGAACCACAGTACAATGTTGCCAATATGCAATTCACTGAACATGATGATCCCGAAATGGTCAAAACGTGCCTAGGTACTATAAATGGTGAGGAAGCTTAGATAGCCTCTGACACAGGGGCTAGTGGCATATTTGTTGACGAGAAATTTGTCAGGGATGAAGATTTTCACCAGCAAGGTCGTTTGTATGCGGGTTGTTGAAGGAGAACTTCAGATATGACGGTACTATGTTATTGACCTGGATTGCAACTACTACAAGGGAAAAGCCCCAGCTGTGGCATTGATGATAATAATAATAATAATAATAATAAATCTTGCTGGGTCATGTACTGAACCTAGCTCCTATCCTCCAGGCCGACCTCTACCATGAAGACATATTTTAGTGGAACATCCCTCGAGTGAAGTAACAACAAGCCATTTCAGCAGCAACTATTTGCTATGCTGCCTGGAATTTGGGCGATTCTCCGACTGACTCCATTGACTTTGCCGCAGTTAGTACCCATAATGTGGAACGCAGAGAGATTTCCCCTCCTTTACCAAATGATGCACCCCTAGAGCCACTGAAATTTCTTCCAAACTTTGCCAAACTGCAGCAGGACTGCCCTAGCCTCAAATCCTGGATGCAACAGGCCACTGAGGGAGGGAACCTTTATGGTGAGAGGAAGCCAGATCACTTACACATTGAAGATGGAGTCCTTTGTAGGCATGTGACTAAAAATGGCCACACCTTTAAATAGTTGGTGGTACTTGCTTCATTTTACCACCAGGTTATGTATGTGGCACACTATTTACCTTTGAGCAGACACAGAGGCAAAGCAGATTTTGGCACGTCCTTTAGAATGCTATTGCAAGGTCAAACAAGTATGCTAAGGTAGAGAAATATGTGGGCTCCTGCCCTGTCTTTCAATCCATCTCTGTGGCACCGGTACCGAAAGTCCCCATAGGCATACCTAAACTCTCAACGGAGCCATTTTCCAAGTTCGCTATTGATATATCAGGAATTAGGTCCTATTAACCCTGGTTTGTCCACAGATAAACAGTTCCTCATGGCATAGATCTACCTAGCAACAAGGTACCCAGATGCAGTGCTGCTATCTTCTATCATGACCAAAGCAGTCGCTCAGGCCCTATTTGAAATTTGCTCCAGGGTTGGTTTCCTTGATCAGGTCACTTCTGACAGTGGAAGTCTGTTTACAAGTAGGCACTTAGCGGCTTTCTGGAACCTCTTAGAAATGATGCACATTCATGCGAGTGTCTATCATGCCCAACTACCCAGGCAGTAGGACAAGTACGTCCCTACTGCACTTTTTTTATTCAGAGACACGCCCCATGACAATACTGGCTACTCACCTTTCGACCTGATTTGTGGTTGTAAGGTAAGAGGCCCAGTAGTATTCTTGACAGAATGTTGGGACTCGCCTACCATCGAGGATGATGATAAGGACGTCCATGAGTATATTTTGAAGATTTCGTCCCATCTCAAATAGGCCTGCTGGCTAGTACAGTGGTAGCGCGCTGACTTCGCATTCACGAGGTCGAAAGATCGGTTCCCGTCCAAGACCGAGAGTTTAAGCTGTTAACTGGCAGGAACTGCTGTGGTTGGACACCACAGTGGGGGGTTGGGGCTTGCCCTGGCTGACGAATACCCATTGTATTGAAATGGAAATAAAGTTTATTTTATTTTTTTTTTCTTTATTTTTTTTTCTTTGACAAGTGTACCTGGCATCGTGCCATGACACTCGGAGATCGAGCTGTTATATCTTCCAACAGATACTCACAAGCTAATGCTATGCTGGAAAGGACTGCACTCTGTGGTAAATGGTGCGATCCCCGACAAGTACGTGCTAAATGTTGATGGCAATAACCAGAATTACCACATTAACCAGTTGAAGCTGTATCGTAAGGACCCAGAGGCCCACAGGGTTACTGTGCTGGCACTCTCAGCAATCCTTATAGGAGGCCACAGCAGCAACATTACTTCCGAGGCTGCAGCAACACAGGTGCTCCATTATGACTACCCTTACCTCCTATATTGAAGTACTCCTCCCTTGCGGTGGAGACAGACTTACGCGGGTGGAGCTTTTTGGAAGAAGCCCCTCTGGCTGCAGCCACTGCTCTCGCAATTGAAGACGCAACCTTAACTTCTGCCATTCCTACACACAGAAAGGAAGGTGTGAGTTATTGTACTATTTTCTCCAGACTGCAGCCGAGTCATCGGGAACAGTTGAACAAAATATTAGAGGACTACGAGAACGTCTTCAACGGCCTCGCAGGCACCACTGCTACCCTTGAGAGTCTTGAATGTAATAACATCCTCATTAGCTCCAGACCTGCATCATGTAAGATTGACTGACCCAGAGCCATTTCAGCAGTCCTATGGCCTTCCCCACCTACTGACTGTACAGCTGATTTAAGATCTTGACACTTGGGTCTGCCTCGGATTAGATGAGGAGAGCATTTCACCATGATGTACGCCATTACTGGCAGTGCGTAAGCGAGATGGCAGTCACAGGTTCTTCCTTGACTGTCGTAAGCTTAACTCCTGTACCATCTTTGATGGAAAGCCCTTTACCTGTCCAAATTGGATCTGGCCAGTTTATTTTAGCGAGTCCCACTGAGCGAGACTACCAAGCCTCTAACAGCTCTTTCCACAAGATACGGTCTGTACCAGTTCAGGGTCATGCGTTTTGGTATGGTGAATGTCTCTGGCTGCTTCAGCCAACTCATGAGGATGATATTGCAGGACCTCGATAATGTTTCATGGTTTATAGATGACACCCTGGTGCATTCTCAGGATTGGTCACCGCTCCTAGTGACTTTTTGCAGAGTTCTCACTAGTCTGAAACAGCATGGACTTCATTTGAGCCTTCCAAATGCGGGATTGGTTTCACACAATTGCAGTATCTTGGCCACTTGGTCGGAGAAGGAGTTACGTCCTCTTTAAAGAACAAAGTGCAATCTGTTAAGGATATGGAGATACCTGCTACTGACACTCAACTGAGATCATTCCTGGTTAGTGTCGGCTACTATCAACAGCTAATTCCACACTTTAATATTATCGCTACCCTATTGCAGCAAATGATCTCCTCAAAGCGATGTAAAACCTCCCCCGTCCAATGAACAGGCGAGGTGGAGAGAATATTTTCCAAGCTTTGAGAAGCATTGGCGGGTGCGCCAGTATTACAATAAAATCCCGATTTTCCCTTTTACTTTGCAGACTTACGACTCAGATGATGGCCTGGGTTCAGTGCTCTTGCAAACCCGGTTGGACAACTCAACAGAAGTATCTCCAGTGCGATATGAAAACCAGAGGATTTGCCCTGCAGAACAGAATTACTCCATTGTAGCGTAGAGTAATGATTTTTAATAAGAATTGTTCACTTTACTGAGAGTATATATTCATTTTCCTTAAAAGCATCTCTCATCCCTCATAATTACACTGAAGTCACCATAACTTCCTTTGTTCATTTTATGCTTTCTGTAGTAGAATTTTGTTAATTCAATATTCCCTAGAAATTTAAGGAATACATACTGTATTTATCTCTTTTATACTTCAATTATTGTGAATAAATTGTTTTACGCTAATGTCGGCAAATAATGAATGATTTTGAATGCTCTCATGGTAGCATAAATATTTCTGGTTAACTGTGACTAACCAATATATTTTCATCTAGTAGAATAATATTGAAAACTTATTATTTGTCTGCTCGTACATTCAGTTTTCACATTATTAACAGTGTGCCATTTCTGTTTCTGCAATTGCAGTGTCCTCTATTCTACTCTGTCTGTGTGACAGAGGTGATCGACGAGCTGAGGCCAAAGTCTTGGCATCTGTATGTAATGCCACGAATCAAAATTGTGCTCACCACCTCCGGGATTAGAGGCAGCATTCCATAAATTTTAAATTTTAAAATTGTTCCTTTTTTTCCAAAATTTAATTATTTTCTTTAATGTGTTATTACATTTCCAAGCTTAAAATAAAGTTGTATTCTGAGCTTCATTTAACCGAGTAGTGGTAGTAAGGGTGAGGTGTGTAAGTACAGTAATATCTCTCCAGTGTTTGTGAGCGCTTAATCAAATTCAATAGTTTGAATCATCTTAGTAAAAAAGAAACTTAACAGCAACCTCCCCACAATTAGCCTGTATAGATGCATTTCAGAAGCTCCTTTGCTATTTGAATATTTAAGATTATTTTTTATGCAGTACAAAGAATGCTCTGGACATTTCCACTACTAATCTATTTTGCCCATTAAATATTTCTGTTTTCTTTTGTTTGCTTCCGTTTGTTGCGCCTAAAGTATTGTCTCTCCCTTGCATCTCTGCCATAATTGCCGGCCAGAGACCACCACTATAGTAAAACCCCATTGGGGGACAATTTGCTGCTCTAAATATACACCATACAGGCTGGTGAATGATGATATCACCAAGAGGGACGCTTGATCACTCTAAATTAGCAGACAAACTTCCCAAAGGCAACATCTCGCCTCAGCAGTCACCCTTACTCCAAACTTTCTTTTATGTGGCATCTTCACAGGACTTCATTTGGCACAAATTTGAGAAAACTGCTTAAATTCTAAGAAATTTTTCTCAGTTCCAATTCCATACAAAATGCACTTTTGTAGATTATTTAGCTGGAATCTCATTCATCAACTTTAATTCTTTGACCTGGAAATTACCGCCGATAAATATTGATAAGAAAATCTTTTGTTGTGGGTACCAAGTAAAATTTTACCCTCAGAAGATTGCTCATTATCTCGTAAAAATCTATCCCTTCTCCTAACAGATTCTAATTTTATTTCACCCCTTTCAACTATCGTAAATAGAGTGTTTTACGTCAATATTCGTAAATAAAGTATTTTACGCTATAGATTGCAAATAATTGATAATTTACATAAAGTGTTTTATGCTATAAATTGCAAATAATAAGAAGTAATTTTGCCCTGTTGGCATTGCAAACGTTTCTTGTTAACCACATCTGAATGAATACCTACAGTATTTATCTTGATGATACTTCACTTATTGGGAATAAAGTGTTTGAGATATTAGTTGCAAATATTTCATAAGGAGGGTTTGTCATTTTGGCACTGCAAACATTTCTTGCTAGCTAATATTGAAAGATTGCATAACTATCTTGTAGATTATTTCTTTATCGCAAATAAGGTGTTTTGCTATATTAACTGCAAATAATGAATAAGTAATTTTCCCCTATTGGCATTGCAAACATTTCTTGTTACATACAATTTAATGAATACATACTGTATTTGTCTCGCTTATTCTTCATTTATTGTGAATAAATTCTTTTTCACTAATGCCTGCAAGTAATTAATGATTTTGTATGCTCTTATGGAAGCAAAAATATTTCTGGTTAGCTGTGGCTAACCAATATATTTTCATCCAGTAGAATAATATTGGAAACTCATTATATGTGTGCTCATGGCCCCAGTATTCCCATTACTAATGGTATGTCATTTCTGTTTCTGCAATTGCAGTATCCTCTATTCTACTCTGACTGTGTGACAGAGGTGATCATCGACTTGAGGCCAAAGTCTTGGCCTCTGTCTGTAGTGCTGGAAATCGAAATCGTTTTCACCATCTCCGGGATTCGAGGCTTCATTTCATAAATTTAAATTTCTAAATTTGTTCCAGTTTTCCAATACTAATTTAATTTCTTTTAATGTGTCATTGCATTTCTAAAATAAAAATTGAATTCTGAGTTTTATTTAACCGAGTAGTGGTAGCAAATGTGCGGTGCGCAAGTAATATCTGTCCTGTCTGTTTGTGAGCTCTTATCATTGGAGACTTCAATGTACATCACAGTGAGTGGCTTCATTCCTCTCACACTGGTGTGGGAGGAAGTGTGACCCTTGCTTTTTCTATAACTCACGATCTGGAGCAAATTATCAAACATCCTACTCATCTTGCTGAACGTCACGAACATGCAACAAACATTCATTACCTATTTTTTACTTCTAATACTTCAAACTATAATTATTCTGTGCTTTCCCCTCTTTGTAAATCTAACCACTCTATGATCTCAGTCTCTTCCATTTTCGCTCCCGCTCCACCAATCCCTCCTACTCAGCGCCGCCTTTGGCACTTTGAGCATACCCAACATGAAAATTTGCGTAACTTATTCTTTAACTTCCCATGGGATGACTACTGCCTTTGGTACCGCAACCATGATCAGGTAGCTCTAAATGTTGCAGAGATCATGACCACAGGAATGGAGGCGTACATCCCCTCTTCTACAAAAACTTTCTCTCCCCCTAAACCTTGGTTTGACCGTGCCTGCTCCATGGCTATCCCAGCCATGAATCAGGCACACCAATCTTACCAAGCCTCTCCTTCCGATTAAACTCGCCCTGCTTTTATTGTAGCTAGGAATTGCTGTATTACTCAGATTCTAAAGTCTAATGCTTCCTTTATAAGAAGGAAAGTTGATGACCTTAACTCCTCTCCCACTGACAAATGCTTCTGGTCCTTAGCTAAAAACCTCTCCAATAACTTCTGTAACACAAGCTTTCCCCCTCTCATTCATTCTGATGGTTCTATAACTTGTTCTCCCACTGAAAAAGCCACTCTCTTTGGCTCTCATTTTTCTGTCAGCTCTTCTATAAACGATTCCAGCTTACCTGTTCCTCAATCTTTACCCCTCTCTAACCCTATGCCCTCCCTTATCCTTTCTTCACACAAAGTTAATAAGGTATTTTGCTCTATAAAGACAAACAAGGCATCTGGTCCCGATGGCATCCCTACAAGGTTCCTTAAGGAGTTTGCAGATGAACTAGCTCCCGTGCTTTGCCGTCTTTTTTGCCTCATTCTGTCAACCAGTATATATCCTTCATCTTGGAAGCATACTGTAGTTCAATCTGTTCCTAAGAAGGGTGACCGCTCCATTCCTTCAAACTACCGACCTACTGCCCTAACCTCCTCCTTTGCTAAGTTTTCAAAACTTTGCTCAATGCTCACTTCTTGAAAATCCTTGAATCTAACTCCCTTATCTCCGATCACCAGCACGGCTTCCGCAAGGCAAGATCCACTGGGGATCTCCTGTCCTATCTTACTCATGTATGGTTATCTTCTCTGAGGAACTTTGGGGAATCCATTGTCAATGCACTTGATATCGCTAAGGCGTTTGACAGAGTCTGGCACAAGGCTCTGTTGGCCAAACTCCCTGCCTATGGTTTTACCCCTTCTTTCTGTTCTCTGATTTCCAGTTTTCTTACTGACCATTTTATATCTGTAGTTGTTGATGGTGTGACATCTAGACCTTTCTCTGTTATCAGTGGTGTTCCACAGGTCTCTGTTCTTTCACCTACTCTCTTCCTTCTCTTCATCACTGATCTTCCACATTCCCCATCTTCCTCTTCTTTTCATGCCTTTGCTGATGATTCTATCCTTCACCTTTTCTCTGCCTTTGCTTCACAACCTTCATCTGCTACTCGTAATCAGTCTCGTATCACTCTTTCTGCTACTCTCAACTCTGATATGCAGAGAGTATCTAAATGGGGCACTCAAAATTTAGTTGAATTCAATGCCTCCAAGACACAGTTTCTGGCTATCTCTTTATCTTCTTCTCCTCCTGATAACCCTATTGTCTTGAAAGCTAACGAAATTTACCCTCTTAATTCTAACAACATATTAGGAATCCATATAGCCTCTAACTTGTCTTGGAGGAATCACATAATCCATATTTCTAAATCTTCATCCGAAAAATTGGGGTTTTGTTTCGTTTTCGTAATTTCTTTTCGTCTTTACAGTTACTTAAAATTTATAATGGTCTTATCCTTCCTTGCTTAGAATACTGCTCACCCGTCTGGGGTGCATCTTCTTATACTTATCTCCTTGATAGGGTTGAATCTAAGGTAGTCAGACTCATTAATGATCCTACTCTTACTTCTAATCTGGATTCTCTCTCGCTTTGCCGTAAAGTATTTTCCATTTCTCTTTTCTATCGCTACTACTTCCATCGTTGCTCTGATGAGTTGGCGAGTTGCATCCCCCCCCACTGCCGAGGCCGCGTAACACTCGCCAAGCGGCCTCATCTCACATGTACTGTGTGGAAGTTTGTAGCTCCTGAATTGGTCGGTGAAGTGACTGCTTCTTCCCATCTACCTGCAGACTCTGGAATTCTCTTCCACCTTCTGTCTTTCCTATTTCTTATGACCTATCATCCTTCAAAAAGCAGATCTATCATCATCTCAGGACCTAGTCCTCCTTATCTCTAGGTCCTCTGTACTTTGACTGTTTTTTCTGTCTGTAGTTTTCCTTTGTGTGACATTACCTCATCTCTGCCTGGTCCTTAACCTTTTTCTTTTCTTTTGTCTTGGTATTTTCTCTTTCCCGGGCCTTTATTGATGAGGGCAGTCTCAGCCTGTCCCGGTGTCACATTAAAAAAAACCCAGAAACTTACCAACAACGTCCCAACAATTGTATGGGAGAGAAAATGTAGGATATTGATTATGGAAGATTTTAGTCATAGAGAGATAGATTGGATAAATCTTGACCCACACAGTGGTGAGGACTCATTCGGGGCAAGATTCCTAGATTGCGTAAAAGGGAATTTCCGACACCAACATGCACAGGAACCAATGAGGGCCATGGGTGGTGATGAGCCATCGCTGCTTGATCTAGTATTCTCAGATAATGTGTTGGATATTGATAAAATTGACTGCGAATCACCAATTGGAAAGAGTGAGAACTATGTATGGTTGAAGGAATATATAATTGAAGACGTTCTTCCTGAAAGTAGAGGCACTGAGGACACGAGGAGGAACTATCTGCAAGGAGATTACATAACAATGAATGAGCTTTTAGCTGTTATTGACTGGAGGACCTTATTTAACAATAAATATGGACAAGGAATATACAACATCTTTTGTGAGGAATATGGGAAGATAGTAGATTGTTGCATACTTTCTACCAAAATAGCAGTTATTCATCCCAGAGAGAAATGGTTTAATAATGAATGTAAGAGAGCTAAGGAGTTGAGTGATAAATGTTGGAAAATGCATAGGAGGAGAAAAAGCAAAAATTGCTGGCGGACTTATAAATGAGCAAGAATTGATTACCTAAGTAAAAGAAGAGAGGCAGAGATAGATTATGAAAGGGATATCACCAGGAAGGCTAAAGAAAATCTCAAATGGTTCCACAGCTTTATCAGAGGAAAACTGAAGGTTAAAGAACTGATTTTAAAGCTAAGGAGAGCATATGGAAGCATCACTGAGACAGATAAAAAGATATGTGAAGAATTAAGCAATGAGCTTCAGCCAGTATTTTTAGCAGAAAATACCCCACCCCCTCAGATTGCAGAGATAGGAGCTCATGGGTAGGTATTAGAGAACATCATCTTTTCAGCCACAGAGGTATGCAAAGTGCTAATGGAGCTAGATGCCCATAAAGCTACAGGTCCTGATGAATAACCCCCTATGTACTTAACAAATGTGCTAAAACAATATCAGCAGCACTAAGTATCATATTTGAAAAGTTGCTGCAATCTGGGGAGATTTCAAGATGCTTGATACAAACGAACTTGGTACCTATCTTCAAAAAGGGAAGGAGGGATACGGCTTTAAACTATAGACCTGTTTCCTTAACCAGCATAGATTGCAAAATTATAGAGAAATTACTAAGAAAGCAGATTTCTCTTCACGTGGTAGGCTTCAACTTTTAGTCAGTGAGACAACATGACTTTAGAGAAGGTAGACCAACAGTAGCAAATTTGTAATAGAGTGGTAATGCTGTACATAATGTATACTAGTTCTAAGTTAAATTCTACAATACATGTTTTGTTGAGAAGCATTATTTCTATTCTAATCTAATTCTAGTGACTAGAAGGGTTCTCTATCTTCCCCTGCCAATTCTTAGAGATGTCCGACAACACCTGAAAAAAGAACCAGGCATTTCTTACATATTTGCAGTCATTTTCCGATATCCTACCCTTACTAACATAACAATAACACAATTCCTAATGCCGCTTAAGTAATATATATTATAGTGATAGTGTGATAGTAACCTCCTCTTTGATTTCCCTTGGGATGACTACTGCTTTTGGTCCCGCAACCCTGATCAGGTAGATCTAAAAGTTGCCAAAACCTGACCACGAGAATGGAGGCATACATCCTCTCTTCTACAATACTTTCTTGCCAGTTCTGTGAATATTACATAATTTTCTGGACCTCATACTATTCCAAGTCTCCTTATTACTTCTAAAACTCCAACTTTAGTTTTCTTCATGTCTCCCTGGCCATGCTGACTCCTGGATTCACATATGCGTGAAACTGTCATTGACTTCTCTTTATGAAATGCATGTTTGATTAGAGGGTTCTCTCTTTAAATCACAATAGCTTTTATTTATTCTATCACTGTTTCTTTGTGATTACTTAATTGTACTTACTGGAAAGAGCCATATGATTATAACTTTCCATCTCCTGGTCGGTTCCATTTTTGTACTTTATATATTATGAGTGTGGCACTGGAGCAGTCATAGTGCCCTCAATAGGCCCAGGCACCAAGAAAACTTTGAGATGAGGTGATGATAAAAATTCAAGGACAGGGCAGAAATATGAGAATAATACACAAAGGAAAAGAATATGCAAAAAGAATAATCAAAGCAATGAAGGCCTGGAGTTACGACAGGATTAGGCCCTAATATGAAAATAAATAAATCTGCCTTTTGAAGGAAGACGAATTATAAGAATTAGGAAAGACAAAAGGTGGAAGAGAGTTTCAGGGTTTCGAAGTGGATGGGAATAAGTAGTCACTTTATCAACCAATCCAGGTGCTACAAATCTCCATGTAATACCTGGGAGATGAGGCAGTGGGGACGGGATGCAACTTGCCAATTCTTCAGAGCAGCGATGGAAGTAGTAACGATAGAAAAGAAAGAGATGATACTTTACAGCAAAGAAAAAGAGAATCCAGGTTGGAAGTAAGAGAATGGCGATTGAAGAGTTTGATTGCCTTAGATTCAACCCTATCATGGAGATTAGTATAAGAAGGAGCACATCAGATGTTTGAGCAGTAGTCTCTGCAGGGACAAATAAGACCTTTATTGACTATAAGTATCTAAAAAGAGGTAAAGCAAAGACGAAAACGAGAGCCTCTAATTTTTTAGATGCAGAGCTAGAAATTTGGATTATGTGACTACTTCAAGACAAGCTAGAGGTGGTCCGCATCCCTTATATCCTAATAGAATTATTCCCGAGGTTATGATATTGGCAGCTTTTAGGGCTACCTGACCAGGGTTGTGGGTTTGATATCAATAGTCGTCCCATGAGAAGTCAAAGAGAAAGTTATGCAAAGTATCGCGTTAGGCATGCTTGAAATGCTACGAGAACGTTGAGTAAGAGGAACTGATGGAGAGTGAGCGAAAATAATTAAAGAGTTGTCAGAATTACCAAGAGGAGAAAGTACAAAATATGAATAGTTTGAAGGAGTAGAAGTAAAGAATAGGTTTTGAACACGAGCAGGATGTATGGTAATCTGCTCTAGATCATGAGTAACAGAGTAAGAAAGGGTCTCACTTCCACCCACATCAGTGTGAGAAAAATGAAGCCACTCACTGTGGGATACATTGAAGTTTTCAATATAGAGACCTCTAGTTTGTGTGTAAGAAGAGAGCAAGGAAACTCATGGCAAGAGGACAGATAATTAAAGAAGGACACAAAGTTAGTGGAGTTAAGAGGGGAGTAACAGAGGCAAAGAAATATAGTGGAAGTGGAGAGATAGATCTTCAACCAGAGAACATTAAATTCAGGAGATTTAAGGCACATGAGCCTTGCAACAGGAGTCTTAGTGTTACAGTAGCTACAGAGCACACACCTTTGGAATGGAAACTAGAATGCAGGTTATAGTAATAGATTTGAAATGGATCAGGGGATGCATGGCTACACAGCTGGGTTTCAAAAAGAAGGAGGAGGTTAAGGAGGGATGTGTCCAAATGCTGTTCCACAGACGAAAAATTGGAGCTCAGACCACGGATGTGAGAAAAGTGTACAGTGAAAGAAGCAGACCTATAAAAGGTGCCAGGTTATGGACAGAGCCATTACTACTACCAAGTGTGTCTACCCTAATGCCGATAGTGGAGTCAACAAAATCCCTTGAGGTTCTTAATGCCCCCTCTATGCCAGGCACTGAGGACTTAAATTTTCAAGCTTCCATAATTACAGTAGAGATGAGAAAAAAGAAAGTAAAGAAACAAATATGGGGAGAGTTATGACTTGGCAAATGTAATGAGATAGTAGGAGATGTGCAACGAATACACCAAAGTATTCAGTGTAGATGTAGGCAAAGGGAAAGAACCATGCCTAAAAGGATACTTAACGTGAAACTGCATTGGCCAGTCCTAGCTAAGTCTGAAATATCTTTAGATGTATTATTCCAATGAAGGGCTGGTGTCATGGCCTACCTACTAATTTATAAAACATGATAAGTACATAAACCTATGAATGCAGTTAGCATTAACTACTTCCTTATTTAGCAAATTCCAACCATCAACTATTCTTATAGGCTTCTAAAAAAGTATTTTCTTACATCTAGCAAAGACGTTTTCTTTTGAATTTCCAAACTATGACCTCTAATTCTACATCCACCTATATCAAAATATTGCTCTCTATCCACTTTGTCAAAATCATGAAGGACTCCAAAAACTATCATCACATCCCCCTCTTCCTTCTAGCTTAAAGGGATGGTGAGTCTGGTTCCCTCAGGCGCTCCTCATAAATGAGTTTGTGTATCTCTTGCACCAGTTTTGCAGCATGTCTTTGAACAATATCCGGCTTATTTATATGTTTTTTTTTTCAAGAATGAATTCTAAAAGGGTCATGCTTATTCAAGCTTTGGCCTTGCATATGTTACAATTATCCTGTAGCACCTCCCTCGCTAACTGTTTTATAGCCATCTTCTTCACTGAATCTGTAAAATGTTTAGTAATACTCTCCTGCTGCCTATTCAGCTTTTGAAAATGTCCTCTAAATAGTTCAATATTTTCCTTTATGTGAACAATCTAAGCTGCAGTTTCACCTCTCTCAGTAGATAGCAGTTTACTAGCATTCAATTCGCTTAGGCATTCCCCTGTTTTTTCATTTTTGTCCTTTTATTTAGAAATTTTAACTTCCAATTCTTTCTTTTTCCTCTCTAGCTTTTTATTTGTTTTCCTAGTTCTTTTCGTCCCTCCCTTTGTGCATTGTTACTCTTCTTTAATTCTTTTATATTCTCTTTTGTTGGCTTGTCATTCTGCTTTACCTTACTCTCAAATTTTTCTTTCATTCCTCTTTCCAAATTTTAAATTTTCAAATCTATACCCATTAGAAAGGCCAAGAATTCCCTGATATCGTCAATTTTCCTCAATGCTACTGGCCCTACAGCAACCTCTGGAATTCCTCTTCCTGCCCTCCCCCGCCACATGAGTTCTTAAAATATTAACTGAGACCATACATTTTATCTCAAATCCAAGTGCATCATTTGTGATTAATTAATTAAGCAATTCAATAAAACATCTATTTATTTGTTTATGCATTTATTTACATGAAAATTCTCCCTACTTTTCATCCGCAAAGTATTGAGTTTAACTCCCTAAACCGTATCGCATTCTCAGTAATAGCTATTTGGGTATGAAAAGGAGAGGATATTGAGGTCTATCTGTGGTAGACAATGTCAACAGCATTTGATAAAGTGTTATCAAGTAAAAATAATGACTCGCAGAATATTAAATTACCCAGTAAATAGTTAGGTTAGGTTAGGCTAGAATAGGTTATGCTAGGAATTAACCGAATGTAATCTGATTTAATCTAAAGTAACCTAATCTAGCGATTTACAGGGTTGTTTATTGTAATGGGTGTCGTTATCTTTACTTGATGAACATAGTGAGTATATAATTTAAAGTGAGTAAGGTAAATGGTTTGGGGGAAAATCACATTCAGTTGAAGTCTTATCAGAAGAAAAGGAAGATTTATTTGTAGAACTCAGGCAATACCAACCAAAGAAACATAAGTTCTAAACTACTTCTCGGTCAATGGGACAAAAATGGGGGATATTTTCACTTAAGATTGGACAGGTAGTCACCAGTGAATGTTGCCTTGCAGAAGTCGTAATGGTGATCAAAGATAAGTGAGTTGAATTCAAGACGTTTCAAGAAGTGAACATTGGGCAAAGTTTCAAAAACTTTAGCGATAGGAGAGGTAAGGCAATAGATCAGTAGTTTGAAGGAATGTAGTGGTCACCCTTCTTAGGAACAGTTTGCACTAGAGCATGTTGCCAAAAAGAAGGATAGATATTGTTTGAGAGAACGAGGCAAAAATGACGGCAAAGCACGGGAACCAGTTCATCTGCAAACTTCTTAATTAGCCTTGCAGGAATCCCATTTGGACCATATATTTTGTACGTCTTTAGCGAGCGAAGAACCTAATGAACTTTGCGTGAAGAAAGGATACAGGAGGGCATAGGGATAAATTTGGGAAAAGATTGTGGGACAGGTGCAATGGAATAATTTACAGAAGAGTTGACAGAAAAATGACAGATAAAAAGATTGCCTTAGTCAGTGGGAAAGCAGGCTATAAAACCATCAGAACGAGTAATAGGGGGAAAATTTCTAGTTACAGAAGTATTTGGAGAGGTTTTTGGCTAAGTAGCAGAAACATTTATCAGTGGGAGATCATTTGAATTCACCAACTTTCCTTCTTTTAAAGGAAGCTTTTAACCTTCGAATCTGAGCAGCATAGCAGTTTCAGTGGGAGAGGCATTAAAATCATCAACTTTCCTTATTTTAAAGAAAGCCTTAGACCTTCGGGTTTGAGAGGTACAGTGATTTCTAGCTACAATAAAAGCAAAGTGTTTATAATCAGAAGGAGTGGCTTGGCATAACCGGTCTTCTTGATCCCTTCCCTGAATAACCATGGAGCAGGCATAGCCAAACCAAGGATTAGTGGGAGAAAAAGTTTTCTTAGAGGAAGGCATGAGTGCCTCCATTTCCAGGGTAATGAGATCAGCAACTATTAGGGCTACCTGATCAGAGTTGCGGGACCAAACGCAGTAGTTATCCCATGGGAAGTCAAAGCGCAAGTAACGCAAATCTTTAAATTCTGTACTCTGAAAGTGCCAAAGACAGCACTGAGTAGGAGGAGTTGATGGAGGTGGAGCGAAAATGGAAGAGATTGAGATCACAGAGTGGTCAGATTTACAAACAGGGGAAAGCACAGAATATGATTAGTTTGTAGGGTTAAAAGTAAGAATTAGGTCAGAAGTGTTGGCTGCACGTTCTCGTCGATCGGGAACACGAGTAGGATGTTTGATAGTTTACTCCAGATTGTGAGTAATAGAGAAAACAAGAGCCTCACATCCTCCCGCATCCCTGTGAGAAGAATCAAGCCACTCACTGCTGTGTACCTTGAAGTCTCTAATATAGAGAACTTCAGCATGTGGATGAGAAGATTGGAAGGAGTCTTTGCAAGAGGACAGATATTCAAAGAAAGACACAAAGTCAGTGGAGTTAGGAGAACAATTGCAGAATCAAAGGAATATAGTGGTAGTGGAGAGAAAGATTTTTCAGCTAGAAAACATCAGAGTCAGGAGATTCAAGGTCCATGAGCCTTACAATAGGATCATTAATATTGTAATAGTCACAGACCCCACTTTTGGAACGAAAAAGAGAATACAGGTCATAGTGAGAGATTTGAAATTGGTCAGGGGAAGCATGGCTAGACAGCTGGTTTTCAAAGAGAAGGAGGAAGTTAGGGATAGATATACCCAAGTGCTGTTCGACGGACGAAAGATTAGAATTCAGAGCACGAATGTTAGAATAGTGATGAGTGAAAGAAGCAGATATATATATATATATATATATATATATATATATATATATATATATATATATATATATATATATATATATATATATATATATATATATATATATATGTGTATATATATATATATATAATATATATATATATATATATATATATATATATATATATATATATATATATATATATATATATATATATATATATATATATATATATATATATATATATATATATATATATATATATATATATATATATATATATATATATATATATATATATATATATATATATATATATATATATATATACATATATACATATATATACATATATATATATATATATATATATATATATATATATATATATATATATATATATATATATATATATATATATATATATATATATATATATATATATATACATATATATATATATATATATATATATATATATATAACCAAATAGCACATTACATATGTGAAAACATGAATCATTTTTTACCCCGACCGGGACTCGAACCTAGGACTTATGATTACTAAGTCAAGGCGCTACCACTACACCACAGAAGGTTAAAAGGAACCCAACCTTATAGCTTATATCTGCTATACATAGGAATGAACGCATTCTAACTGAATGCCACTATGTTCATATTACAGATTCCCCAACCTCACTCGTGGCTTCATTTTAGCATTTAGTTCGATTCCCAATCTCATTTGGGCCATGAAATAACCAAATAGCACATTACATATGTGAAAACATGAATCATTTTTTACCCCGACCGGGACTCGTACCTAGGACTTATGATTACTAAGTCAAGGCGCTACCACTACACCACAGAAGGTTAAAAGGAATCCAACCTTATAACTTATATCTGCTATACTTAGGAATGAATGCATTCTAACTGAATGCCACTATGTTCATATTACAGATTCCCTAACCTCACTCGTGGATTTATTTTAGCATTTAATTCAATTCCCAATCTCATTTGGGCCATGAAATAACCAAATAAGCACATTACATATGTGAAAACATGAATAATTTTTTTACCCCGACCGGGACTCGAACCTAGGACTTCTGATAACTAAGTCAAGGCGCTACCACTACACCACAGAAGGTTAAGAGGAATCCAACCTTATAGCTTATATCTGCTATACTTAGGAATGAACGCATTCTAACTGAATGCCACTATGTTCATAATACAGATTCCCCAACCTCACTCGTGGCTTCATTTTAGCATTTAATTCACTTCCCAATCTCATTCGGGCCATGAAATAACCAAACAAGCACATTACATATGTGAAAACATGAATAATATTTTTTACCCCGACCGGGACTCGAACCTAGGACTTATGATAACTAAGTCAAGGCGCTACCACTACACGACAGAAGGTTAAAAGGAATCCAATCTTATAGCTTATATCTGCTATACTTAGGAATGAACGCATTCTAACTGAATGCCACTATGTTCATATTCTGTGGTGTAGTGGTAGCGCCTTGACTTAGTTATCATAAGTCCTAGGTTCGAGTCCCGGTCGGGGTAATGAAAAATAATTATTCATGTTTTCAAATATGTAATGTGCTTATTTGGTAATTTCATGGCCCGAATGAGATTGGGAATTGAATTAAATTCTAAAATCAAGCCACGAGTAAGGTTGGGGAATCTGTAATATGAACATAGTGGCATTCAGTTAGAATGCGTTCATTCCTAAGTATAGCAGATATAAGCTATAAGGTTGGATTCCTTTTAACTTTTTGTCATGTAGTGGTAGCGCCTGGACTTAGTTATTATAAGTCCTAGGTTCGAGTCCCGGTCGTTGTAAAAAAAAAATTATTCATATATATATATATATATATATATATATATATATATATATATATATATATATATATATATATATATATATATATATATATATATATATATATATATATATATATATATATATATATGTATATATATATATATATATATATATATATATATATATATATATATATATATATATATATATATATATATATATATATATATATATATATATATATATATATATATATATATATATATATATATATATATATATATATATATATATATATATATATATATATATATATATATAAAGAGAGCTTAGACATAAGGTGCAGAAAATTTTGCATTTGTTCGTTTTATTTTCTCATGCATTTAATAATTTTGTTTTTTGTGAATCAACGTAAATTAAAAAATGTTTTCATCTTTTAGAACCCATAATCAAAGAAGTCAAAGAAAAGAGCTGCTTCTTGTGTTTTTGTTTATTTATATATCATGTATATTTGCAAATTTTAGGAATAGTGTTTTGCTATTATTACAAAGTTATTTAAAAAAGTGTATTTTTTTATATTTCACTTCCTTTTGCAATGTGGTTTAAGCTAATTTTTAAGAATTACTTTTTCTCTGACTATGCTTTTTTGCAAGCATTACTTTCTGCCTGTCTGAATAACAGTAATTGCAATTCCATAAAAGTCTTTCTCTGCTTTATTTTTACTAGGTGAAGATACTTTACTTGTCATTTTCTTTAATAGCATCCTCTTTCATTGACATTGTTTGCAAGGAATTAATTATTTAATTGAATATGATTATAAAAATATGATTTTAATCCTCTTCTCTGGCATTATTTTCCTCATTTACATCATTCTAACACTGCTACATTTATCATCATGTTCGATGTTTTTGGTTCTCCTTCTGCGTCACATTACATCACTCAAACACTGCTACATTTATCATCATGTTCGATGTTTTTATTTTCTCCTTCTGCGTCACATTTCTGCATCTCCCTATGTTATCGTCGTCGGCTGCATAATACATCTCCCGAGTTGTAAGTCTCTCATGCGTATAGTACTTAGCGAGGTGGAAACATCTTCAAGAGCGTAAAAAAAATTAGAGAAAACATCTTCCAGCATCTATTTTCTTTTTCCTCGCTGCTTTTTACGTTTTGGTTCTTTTCCGTTCGTTTCTTTCAGGAGGTCATTAATACTCTCTGGTTTCAAAGCTCAAATATTTATTTTTTCTTCTTCTTCGCAGAAGAATAGTGATGGTGTCATTTTTCATTATTACCTTTTTTCAGCATTTACGGTCTGAATTAAAATTCACTGACGAAAACATAAAGTATTAATTTCTTTCTTTCTGTGTTTACAGGGGAAATAATAATCAGTCTATGATCGCCTATCACATATATTGTAAAATTAACTGTTGCAAACGTCTCCTTGTAGAAATATGTTAGTCGATTGGATATTGGGAGTCTTATAGACATGGGTGACGAAGCATTATATCAAAATGAATTATATGAGAAATGGAAATAACAATAATGCCGTCATTTTCATTATCTAGTAATTATGATCACCAAACAGATAAGTATTCTTCCGTAATCCTGAAATCTAATAGCATACAAACAAAATATTTTTTGAATTCGCTTTAATTCCCTCAAAAAAAAAAGTGACCAACTAACACTTTAAATTGATATTTGTGTTAGTGTGTGTGTGTGTGTGTGTGTGTGTGTGTGTGTGTGTGTGTGTGTGTGTGTGTGTGTGTGTGTGTGTGATTACCTAATTGTGATTACCTAATTGTGTTTACGGGAAAGAGCCCAAAGCTCGTATCTTCCCGTCTCCTGATCGGTTCCATTTTATACTTAGTGATACTTATCATACCTGTCCTTAAAACTATGGATTGAGATAGCATTAACTACCTCCTCGCTTAGCGAATTCCAATTATCAACTACTCTTACACTGAAAAAGTATTTCCTTACATCCTGCAAAGAAGTTTTCTTACGAAGCTTCAAACTATGACCTCTAGTTCTAGAACCAGCCATATCTAAATATCGATCCCTATCCACTCTATCATAACCATGAAGGAATTTAAAGACTGTCACCATATCCCCCCTCACTCTTCTAGCTTCGAGTGATGGTAAGTCTAATTCCCTCAGCCTCTCATCATAACTGAGATTGCGTATTTCTGGCACCAGTTTCGTGGCATGTCTTTGAACTTTTTCAAGCTTAGCTATGTGCTTTTTCAAGTGCGGATTCCAAAAGGGGGCTGCATATTCGAGTTTTGGCCTCACATAGGTTACATAAATATTTCTGAACATTTCCTTGTCCATGTGCCTAAAGGCTACCCTTACATTTGATAAGAATGCATATGCTGCCCTTACTATGCCATTTATATGTATTTCTGGAGACAAATCTGCCAGTATGTTTACTCCTAGATCTCTCTCATTTTCTGTCTCTTGAAGTTGTACTCCAGCCACCGAGTAGTCAAGCTTGGGCCTTCTTGCACTTGTACCCATTCTCATTACCTTACATTTTGAAGTATTGAATTTCATTAGCCACTTTTCTGACCACTCATGCAGATTATTTAGATCCTCCTGAAGTTCTCTACCATTGTTCTCGTTTTTTACTTTATTCACAATCTTTGCATCATCTGCAAACATATTCATGAATGAATTTACAGACTCTGGTAGGTCATTTACATATACAATAATAATAATAATAATAATAATAATAATAATAAACCTTTATTTCCATTACAATACAATGGGTATTCGTCAGCCGGGGCAAGCCCCAACCCCCCACTGTGGTGACCAACCACAGCAGTACCTACAAGGAAACAGCTTAAACTCTCGGTCTTGGACGGGAACCGATCTTTCGACCTCGTGAATGCGAAGCCAGCGCGTTACCACTGTACTAGCCCTAAAACTGAACCCTGTGGAACTCCACTACTAACTCTTCTCCATTCAGACACTGAGTGTCTTACTCTAACCCTCTGTTCCCTTCCTTCTAAGTAAGTTTTTATCCATTCCAAAACATTTCCACCTATTCTAGCCATTGATTGCAGCTTCCTAATAAGTCTCCCATGTGGAACAGTGTCAAACGCTTTCTGGAAGTCTAGGAATATGCAATCTGCCCAGCCCTCTCTTTCCTGTAAGATTTGGCTTACCTCATCATAAAATTCTAATAAGTTTGTTACTGTTGATCTACCTTCTCTGAAGCCATGTTGCCTCACTGACAAAAAGTTGAAGGATTCCAAGTGAAGAGAGATATGTTTCCTTAGTAGTTTCTCCATAACTTTGCAAACTATGCTGGTCAAGGAAACTGGTCTATAGTTCAGAGCCGTATCCCTCCTTCCCTTTTTGAAAATAGGTATCACATTTGCTTGTTTCCAGCATCTTGGAATCTCCCCCGACTCCAGTGACTCCTTAAATATGATACTTAGTGCCACTGATATTGTGTTTGCGCATTTTTTAAGCACATGAGGGGATATGTCATGAGGACCTGTAGCTTTATGAACATCTAAATCCATCAGCGCTTTGCATACCTCTGTGGCTGTAAGGTTGATGTTCTCTAATACCGGCCCTTGAGCTTCTATCACTGCAATCTGAGGGGGTGGGGTATTTTCTACTGTAAATACTGACTGAAACTCCTTGTTCAATTCTTTACAGATCTCTTCATCCGTCTCAGTGATGCTTCCTTGTGTGTGTGTGTGTGTGTGTGTGTGTGTGTGTGTGCGTGTGTGTGTGTGTGTGTGTGATTGTTAATTTAATTTTTTGCACACACGACAGTTACAAATTATCCATTTTGCATTCATGAATCTCTTTTTTTTTTTTAATAAATTCCAGCTCAATTTGTCATGCTCAAAATATCTGTAGGCTCTAAAGAATTTTCTTTATTATGTATATTTAGGAGTTTTTTTAATCTATGCCTGACAATATTAAACAAAAAATTTGATTACTGAAAAAAGCCAAAACTGCTGTTAGTACTAACATCTAACATTGCTGTAAATTGAAGCTCTGAGCGTGAATATGGCTTATAATCTTACGAAAATTCCATGTCTTAATCAATAAATATTTAAAAAACATTTGACTTTATTGATTAAAAATTTTACATTGCAGACGAAAAAAGAGAATACAAATTTAAATTGAATAATGGAAGATATAAGATATTGCCAAAAACAGAGCTGAAATATTCTGCTGATAAATTTGTTTTTGGGTTTCATCCAAAGGAAGAAAAGAGGGATAAATAAAAGTAACACAAATTTAGAAATTAATAAAGAATAGAAAATACAGAAAACTCTAGAAATGTAAAAGAAATGCATACTGATCTAAGAATAGGTAAAGAATGATGTGAACGTGAAAAAGTAATTGTAAAGCAGGATTAAGGAATGAAGAATAGTTGCACTGATGCTCATTTGTCGTATGACTTCCGCCATGCTGAAGCCAGAGTCTGAAACTTGTAACAGATCTTGAGCGGAAACGGTTGGTCGAGGGCACGGATATTTTATTACAATGTTTGTAGAAAGTGCCAAGGAAATATATGACCGGAACCGTGAGACTTATGGACCTGGCATCGAGAAGGGCGAGAAAGGACAGGAAGTTAGCCATTTCCTAAACCACAAGAAAATATAAGCAAGTGTTTCGTACACTGCCCAATAACCCCTCCCCGGAAGTAGGTGGGATTCCACTTTGAACCTGGCGCTGATTAGCTAGGACTAGATCTGACTGATTTCATTGGAGAATTGGATGTTAAGCCACGCCCTGCCCCTGGGGGTATTTAAAGAGCCACCCAGGGCAGAGACAGTTAGTTAGCAGTTTGCCAGGGGCACGAATAGATCATAGACTGTGATAGTCATAGGGTGGGGGCCATTGGGCCATTTGAGGCACAGGGGCATTGAGGCGTCGGATGTGTTGTACTCTAGAATAAATATAAGTAAAGGATTCACTGCGTGTCCATTCTTACCTTGTACCCATCAGGTACAAATGTTCATTGCCTTGTAACCACGCTACCATAATTATAAACATATCTACGTAGGAGGAAAAGCCCTACGGCAGTGGTGTCATTAGAAGGGGATAATCATAAAAGCCCTACGTCAGTGGCGGCATACTGTGGAAGAGCCATAACCCCCACGTCAGTGATGACCAGCGGTGAGATCACCCAGTCATCTTACAAAGTGTGAGTCCAAGTGGAAGTCCAATACTCATACGTCAGTGGTGGCAGTGCGGTACGGATCATCACGCCTGGAATACATACAAAGAGACTCTCATATCAGAAGAAACCAGTGCAAAGAAAAGAAAATAAGAATGGCAAAAGCAGAAATCCAACATCTCCCAATTCAAGAAGTGAGTGACGAGGCCAAACACCGGAGAATTTTCGAACTGGAGGAGCAAGTGCGGCGCCTACAAGCACGCGCCGACGTCGCTCCGTCGAGAAGGAACTTGGCCGACGCCGACGCCTCAAACATCGACGAACAGCCTGCCACTCCGAACCCCGTGGTGACACCGGGAACGCAGCCGGCCAGCCCCCACCCTGTGCCCTGGTTGTAAAGACGCCTCGAGTCAAGAATTCATTTTTATACGTCGACGGCGCAAATATAAAAGACCGCGAATGTCTGTCCATAATTCCCGCGACCGACTTCCTGAAATACTTGGGTCTGCGGATGAGAAGTGACGAGTGGTCAAATAGAGAATGTTATAAAACTTTGAAGGAACTATTTCTGAGATATTTCTTAGTAAGCCGAAGTGTGACCGGAGCATTGAGTGAAAATGCCCATTACAAGAGGTATAAGTTGCCGGATCCGACCAAGAGGACGGCGATTCGACGATTTTACGCGAAGAGAAGAAGGAGAACCCTCTCCTTCCTTGCCTTCTGCCATGAAGCTCTCCAGGACAACCTCCTTAAAATAAGCTAAGTACTTGTGATCTGTATCCAGTGAGTAATGGGACAATTAGTAAAAGAAATTGAGGTCGGTGGACGCCGCCATTTTATCTTGTAATTATGCTTTGACTCAGCCAACCCGCTTATAAGGGGTGTGGCGCTTAATAAGTTGATAAAAGTAGAATTTCTGTACCCATTACTAACATGGATAATTTGTACTAATAGCTATAAGCAGTAATAAACTCCGTTTTTGTTATAATTTGAGTAATGTAAAAAAAAATTGCGTTGGAAGTGCGTTCCATTTATTTGTATTAATGCTTAGATTGAATTTTGAGAACGCGAATGTATCGATTTTTAATTGAAAAAACTTTAATGCACGTGAAATCACTGTTACAGTATATTAATTTCTAAAGCGTAAGAATTATAGTGAGAAATATACGTGCATCTGCTTTTGAGAGTTTCATAGAACACGTGTGGTTTTCGGGAAAAGAATGCGGAAGTGACCATTCGATCTTCCAACCTCGTTATTGTGAATCTGTAGTAATTGTACTGAGCTTTGATATTTTAAAGTACGTGTAAAATCATTGTTATATAAATTTCTTAAAGCGTACGAAATCGAGTGTTACGATTGCGCCTGTTTTTAAGTTTTTTTTCTTTTTTTTTTCTTTGTTTTTATCTGCGGGAGTAATGTTTTAACGAGAGAAAGACATAAACGACCGATCGTTCTTTTTGTGTTAGGATGAAGGGATTAACATTACGATACGTGTGTGGCATGTTCTTTTTGAAGAATAAGAAATTTTCGTGATATTAGTTAGAGATGAGTTTTTGATTTCACGCTATGCAGGCGAAAGTAAGAGTAGATTAGAGTAGTTTGTGCTGTCCTAGAATAGGGAAGGTTTTTCAGTGTCACCCAAACGTAGCTTCAAGGGAGTAGAATGTTTGTTTGTTCGTTAGAATGGGACCTAGGACTGGTGAGGAGGTCTGTGACCGCGTGGCTCAGCCGAGATTTCACCTTTAATCTCCTTCAGAGAGATAAGGGAAAGGAAAACCAAGGCGTTGTAAATAAAGAGGGAATTTTTCAGAACGGGGATGATTGTCTTGAAAGGGATTAGCGAATGAGTATGAATGACTGGGGGTATAATGGGGGGGTTGCTCTAGGGGGGTGAAATCGCGGAAAAGCACCGTTAGGAAGCATGATTGGGGAGTCTGCGAGGATCGTTCCCCTGCTCCGCCAGGTCCTTCTGCATGCCATATCAGAGTGTATTTATGGGAGGTGATGCGCTGTTGCAATATCTAGTGAGAGATATGGATGAGAAGGTAATTCTCCACCTGCCCAGATATGGTTGAAATGCCGAGTTTGTGTTATTTTGTTTTGTCCCCTACTCCGCCGTTGAGATTATTATTCGATTTCCGAGAGATTCCAAGATAGATGTTACGTGATAAAGGACGTGAATCTATGAATGATTCTTTATTTTCTTTGCTAGCTGCAGTATATACATTATTTGTCTGAAGAGATATGTTAGATTGATAAAGTAAAACCTTGCGAGTTTTAGCCATGATAATGTTTTATCAAAATTATTTCGGCTTGGTCATAAAGAAAGAGTGAGAGCTGACACGAAATGACAACAAGAATGTTACACAGCTGTATCCCGTATTTGAGAGAGCAGATATAAGTCAAATTCGAGATAGTAAAAGAAAATATATATTTTATGTTTGAATTGTTTATGTACAACTCCGTACGAGATTTTGAAGTTTAAGCAAAATGCATTCCTTACTGTTGATAATGAAATATACTTTTTGTTTTTATTATTGCATACACAGAGATAGACTTTTTATATTCTTAGATACCCGTTTTTGTTATAGTTCTTTTTGTATTGAAGAAATCTTTAAAATCTTACTTAAAGGATTCTGAGAAGATTATCTAGAAGATAACCATGGTTAATCCCTAGCATTTTCATGAATTTTAGATTACAATCGGGCTAATTAAAGATAATTGAGATTATTAGAGATTATTTGCTGAGTTTTAAAGTTGTCGTATGACTTCTGTCATGCTGAAGCCAGCCCGCCATGCTGAAGCCAGAATCTGAAACTTGTAACAGCTCTTGAGGGGTAACGGTTAGTCGAGGCCACGGATATTCTATTACATGCCCTCACTTTTATTGAGTTTTTGTGCCGCCTATGTGTTCCCTTGGGACCACCAAGAGTTGTGGCGAGGCACCTGGAACTAACCGCAGGCGCCATGCACCCCCCCCCAAGAGGCCTACAGGATAAGGGACCCTCGGTCCTCGAAAACACCACAAGTTGTGAAGAGAAACATGTGAGGCTAGGGTGAAATAGAATACTCTCCCCACTTGTCTTCTGCGGTGAGGCCGGCGTTTGTAGAGGGCGTCAAGGAGATATGTGACCGGACCCCTGAGGCTTGGCATCCGACATGGAGTACCTGAGGGTGGGAAAGGCCGAGAGTTAACCCTTTCCTAATCCCCACGAAACATGAACTTGTGTTTCGTACACAGGTACACGCCCAGGAGAAATGCCCAATAATTCCTCCCCGGAAGTAGGTGGGATTCCACTTTGAACCTGGCGCTGATTAGCTAGGACTAGATCTGACTGATTTCATTGGAGAATTGGATGTTAAGCCACGCCCTGCCCCTGGGGGTATTTAAAGAGCCACCCAGGGCAGAGACGTTTAGTTAGCAGTTTGCCAGGGGCACGAATAGATCATAGACTGTGATAGTCATAGGGTGGGGGCCATTGGGCCATTTGAGGCACAGGGGCATTGAGGCGTCGGATGTGCTCTACTCTAGAATAAATATAAGTAAAGGAACTACTGCTTGTCCATTCTTACCTTGTACCCATCAGGTACCAATATTTATAAACCACGCTACCATAATAATTAAAGTAAATATACGTAGGAGGAAAAGCCCTACGTCAGTGGCGGCATACTGTGGAAGAGCTATAACCCCCACGTCAGTGATGACCAGCGGTGAGATCACCCAGTCATCGTACAAAGTGTGAGTTCAAGTGGAAGTCCAAAACTCATACGTCAGTGGTGGCAGTGCGGTACGATCTTCACGAGAGAAAAAAACATACGAAGAGACAGGTGAATGCCAGTGCAGACCCGTG